>JAVSBS010025283.1:0-48588 GCA_033124195.1 Coracias cyanogaster | reverse complement strand
CGTGGAAGGCAGCTTTTACTGCAAGAAACGGGCCAATGAGCTCCTCCTCACTCACTACCCTCAATGGCGGTGCAGCGAAAGGGTATTTGGCAATGCCGCCATGGAACACACGGTAGCCATGCAGTTGTGTCCTAAGTCGTCCTCTTCCTGGTGTGGAGACCCTATACATCACTGCTAGGCTGTGCTGTGACTGTGGCAGAAAGAAGCCAGGACCATGGGCTAGGAGGGACTTCCTAGACTCAGTACAAGCGGAAAGGAGCAGGGAAGCTGCCCAAAAGAGATGCATCACACAGGAAGCGGGAACAAAGCACAAAGGTGAAGACTAGTCTCACCAACTCAACAAACCATAACTTCTTTTAGTAAGTTAGTGTTGCTAACTTCTGTGTTTATAAAAGCACACCAAAGAAGCTAGATAGAATCATACCTTGTTTCCCACTCCACATTAAATTCAAAGTGAAAAAGAAATTGTCTGCATAACAGGTTAGATGTTCCTCTGTTCCAAATTCCTCCCCAGTGCAGTACATTGCACAGACTGGTGTGTTATCATCACTACTATTAATGCTCAGCAGATCTTTGCTGATTTGATGCATCGTTCCTTTCCTAGAAATGAAGTCTCATGCTGAAATCACAGTAAGATGTGTGCTCCACATGTCATGAACAGCACTGACAACATACCAGATGAAGAACTTTACCTTTTCGTCTGCAAATTGGCCTGATCCCTCTCCTGTGAATGAATCCATGGGTTGAAGACATTATTTGACATAATAGTCAAGTATGACACTCAGCATTGGGGTGCAGTCCACACAGTACAGGGCTTTCAGATGGAATCATTTAATCTGTGTATTTATGGTATCCAGCATAATCCAGATTTGGTGGGGCCAAGAAACTCAGTGCCACAGCCAGTTCCCCTTCAAGTTTCTGTAAAAAAAATCAATAATGTTATTTATAATGCTGTCACTAGTTCCTGAAACATTCTTCTGCATCTACAAAGTTTCAGAAATTTGTCTGGAATCATTGAACATGATCAGAACCTATATGTTCTGATACAGTCGAACAGTGTTACCAAACTATTTTTAGCATAGTTATGATTTGCACAACTTTTCCAATGTTCCCATTTTCTGCAGTATTGAAATACGGTTGCTGCTTCCTTCACAAGGGTGCTCATGAGTTTATTTCAAGGACTCTCACTATGGAGGTGAGTGTATTTCAAGTACTGATTTTCTGCATCCCCTCAGCAGACAAGAAAGGATTATTGTGCCATTTTACAGAAGAAAGTCTGAGACACACAGGACGGAGTCACACCAGACACCTGTGGGAGAGGCAGGCCTGGAGCCTCAATTCACTTGAACGCCCATCCCAGTACACGTGCCACCAAATTAATTATATTTAGTTTGTCTTTAATTAGGGGGTTTGCACAAGCAATCTGCACTCATAATAACCTTAAATAGGTCATAGGGAGAGACAGATGAGACAGACAAGTGGAATGTGGAAATAGGATAGCAAACATCTGTATATGAGCAATCCTAGCTTGTCAGAAACAGTGATCCCACTCCACTTTCCTCAGAAATGACTGCCAGTTAGGACATTTCTTTATGTGTTGATGTCATTTCCTGTCTCTTCTGCCTGTCTCTTGACACCCAGAAGCTGGAACAGAAGAGAAAAACAAGCTACTCCACTACATATCTCCAACGGCTGGAGCCTTGCACAGGGTTTGTGCTTTGGCCTCAGTGAGACAGTGGTGATAGTTTTCACAGGAGAAAACTGTGAGGTCTCAAAGAGCTCAGTATTGAGCCAAATGCTATTAACTGCGCCATTTCTACAGAACAGGCAGCCCCTACCCCTGTCAGGATATTAAAGATATGACTTGGGACTTCGGAGAAAGTCAAGAATTAAGTAAGAAGACAGAGGGCTTCAGTGAGATGTACTGTTGGTAGGCTGCCCTCCTACTGATGATAGGACAGAATAAAAGCTGTAGCAATCTGTCCTGGTTTGAGCTAGAACAGAACTAATTTTGTTCAATGATTTTACTTTTCATCTCAGTCTCTTCTAACTATTGGCATATTTTTGCAGACAGTGTCTGCTTCTAGAAGTGAGAGTTCTTGATGCTTACAGTTACTACCAGGGTCTGGCATGCAGAAAGGCCCTTCCTTACACTTGCTCCTGTGCAGACCACAGTCACTGCTAAATCTTGGGTACCATATTGTGGGTCTGAAAAGTAAGAGGCTGCACCTGTGGGGAGGAGTGGACAAAAGAGGTGACCCTAAACTGACCATCCCATATATGTCATATTCAGTATAAAGCTGAGGGATCACAAGGGTCAGTCTCTCTTCTTCAGTAGCCATCATCCAAGGAGGACTCTCTGTTCTGCCTTTGATTCGAATCTGTGTGTTCCTGAATCCAGTTCCTGTCTGCAGCTGAGCCCAGTCTGGGACTTCTCCAGTGCCTGCTCCACAGCATAAATGGAGACCTGATGTAATTGCCATCAGGGGCAGCATGTTCAATATTGGTTTTGTATGTATATGTATATATTTCATTTTATTATTTCCCTTAAAGCTGTTTTAGTTTTATTTTCCAATCCATAAGTCTCTCTTTCCCTTATTCCATTTCTCTTCCCCTTTGGGAAGGGAGAGAGGTTAATAAAGAGCATCTGTCATTTGTCTAGTGGCTGGCCCAGCCCTAATCCTAATCACATTTATTTTTCAGGCTCCCCAAGCTCCTTCACTGTAAGGACTTCACTGGATTCAAAGAGTTTTTCTGAATTTATCTTCACAGAGGTGTCTAGGATTTAAACCAGACTTGCAAGTTGTTTTTGTTGAAAAATATATCTGGCTCTAAGTGGCACTTTTCACAGGAGCTGTTTCTTCCTAATGCAGGGTCCACTCCACAACATTACAATAAAATTTAACAGCCTTTGGCATTTAGAACAGTCAACAACAAGCTGCTGCTCAAAATAACACCAGTAAGTACTTATTTCTGAAGTAATTTTGGTTCTGCAACCAGACATTTACCTGTGCCTCAACCTGCACCACTAACCTCACCCACAGTAAGCTGTGTCTTAAGATGCCACTTTGAAGTAGTGCTGAGGTTTTGAAAAAAGCCCTGTTATTTACCTCGAGTGGAAGATCAGTTCTTTCGGACAATTTGTACTTACCAGTCTCTCTGCTGGCACTTAAATCATGTTTTACTGTATTCCTGGGAGTCTTGTGCACAGGGGGAGGCTGCAAGTTACGGGGGTTCATAGCAGGAACTCACTGCGCTTCTGTCCTTACAACAGATCCCAGATGAGGTATAGCAAAGCTGACATATAGTGGTTTTTTCCAACTTACCTCATGGAATGCATTTATACCTAAAAGAACTCATCAGTAATGCAAATAGGTAAGAGAGAAGGACATCTTTCCAGTGAACACGAAGTGCCAGCACTGATGAAAGGTGTTGCCATCGTGTTTGCAGTCATTTGGCTGCCAGCTGATGAATTATTTTCTCCTTTTGCTGGTATTTTGGGGTTCTAACATTTTCCAATTATGGCAAAAATGCTTACAGGAAATACCAGTGGATCCATGCTTGGGGTTGGATCCCTAGATTTTCTAAAGGCCATACAAATAGCAGTGATTCTGCTCAGGTTTCACCACCTATACTTATTTTACAATTATTTGAATGAAAGTTCAGGCTTGTGAAGGTTAATGGACTGCCTAAACTGGAAGCAGTAATTCTTCACTTATCCATAGGCTAGAGGCAGAGCCAGAGCTGGCAGGATGAGCTTCCCAACATGCCTCCTCGACCTCAGCTGTCATTTGGAGAAATCAGCCTCTGCCAAGGTCAGGAGTACAGTGTTGTTTAGCCTTTCCATCTCCATGGCAACTTAGTCTTGGGCATCTTCTTCTGAGCAGTTACTTCCAATTGCCTTCATCTGACTGTGGCTCTTTGACATATGAAAACCCACTCGTTAGGGACCAAGGAGACACAGCAAGCTTATCTCACTCACAACCAAAAGGCAGGCGTCAGCTGCATCGACAAGGGTGAAAAGTGCACTTTCCCCAAGTTAGCCAGACTCGGCAAATAGCCTGCCCATGTGTAAGATGCTAATTTGTTTTGTATTTTCCCAAATAAGCTTTTTTACTTTTGGACAATGAAAAATAACACAACTGGAAAGGGCACTTGAAAAATCTCTTGTCTGCTTTTAGCAAATCGTGTACAATCAGTTCTCTAAAGCGACTAGTTCAGCAGCTTAGTAGAAGCTGCCAGTTGTGCTTTTTTTTTAGTTTATATTTATATATATATACACCCCTCTATATACATACACATTTTATACAAATGTATGTATATGGTAATAGGTTAAAGTAGTTTCAAGACGTTTTAGAACTGAAGTTAAAGCAACATTTTCTTTTTGTATCCTCAAAAATTCTAACATCGGTTTCTGATTAGAAGCAACTTTCGCAATCTTGTACCTTGGATACATACACTGCTGTCCAGGACCAAAACTCAATAGTGAAATTTGAATAATTCGGTATTTATCAGCTGGTCATAATCTGACAAACTACAGCAACAGATGTGTGAGAAGGTGGTGGAAAATGAGAAACAGTCTTACAGACTGTTTTGCCTATTTTGGAAAGAGAAAATTGCTAAGGAAATGTATAACATTTCAATTCTATTATTTTTCCAGAGAGGAAAACATACAAACAGTAAATGTAAGTTTTGAGGATAGTGCCATTCTGGATTGCTGTCACTGGTGAATCTATCAGTTACATTGGTTAAAGTGCAGTTCCATAAAAGATACTTTTCTATGCCCACCTCAAGCTTTCTAAATGGCAGCATCTTAAAAGATAATTATTTTATTAGGAAAATGAAAACCTGAATGTACTATGCCCCAATGTCATTAAGTTGGCTATACAAGCAACGTTACAGAACACTAAATTCAAATTGCCAAGTAAGGGTGCTTTCAAAAGTACTTAAACAAGCAATATGCCAAGTCATAAACCCTTGCAGGCAAAATCTGCTCATAATGAATCATTTTACTCAGTACAAGTTGGAGAATTTTTCCCCCATAGCCAGACAAGACCTTGCTACAGGTGTGGCTGCATAGACGAGAAAGGTTGTGGTCATCTCCACTAGGCTCCAGCTCTGAAATATGACTTTCTCTTAGGTTGAACATACTATGTACATGTTCAAGAGCATTAGGCATAGATGAAAGTTCTTACCACAGGCAGGCTGATGAATGCTTGCAGATAAATATAGCAGAGCCTGTGGTCCCAGGCACCAGTGATGCGACCACTGTACATGATCTCACCAAAGAGGTAACACAAATCTTCCCATGGAACCTGCTCAGGGAAACAGAATGCATCACCAAATAAAACAAATCAGCTTTCTAAAGGACAAGAAAAAGCTGCTCAGAATAAATGCTATTAAAAGAAACAAAAGAAATTCAAACACATCCTTTCAGAAAGCTTCATGGTTATATATTTGCATTACTGTTTTTGTTTGTTTAGCAAATAACTACATTGAAATACAGATTTATTTCAATCCAGTGAGAGGTATCTATAAATATCTGAGTAAAAATATCAAGTTTGTGACTGAAATTCAGTAATGGTATAAAGTGTATATCTGAGGCTTATATCATGTTTTCTACCTTATCCCTTATAAAAAGCTTTTAAGAGAAAAGTACATTTTCTAAACACTGCATGATATAAGAGAACATAACTCATTAACAAGCACATGTATTTTCCCATACAGATCTTTAAAAACAATCTTCATGAGCGACAGGAAGGTAACCTACTGTGCCTTTCTTAGAGGAGAAATAAAAAACTTGTATCTGATTGCAGTCTTTATATGTCCTCACTAGGGAACACTCTGCAACTGAAATTCTACATTATTTGAATTCGGGATGTATTCAAGAACTTTGGCAAAAATTTTATTAATATTAATCCCATTACTACCACATCAGGTAGGCATTATGCTTATTGTAGAACTCTAGTCAAAATGCCACTGTTATAGCATGTAATTAACAGTTGTAATACATTTTATTCATGGAACTACTGTCTTCCTCTTTTATTTGGCTTCACAGAGTTAGAAGCTTCTTTTTGCTACCCTTTGGTTTGCAAAATATGCCAGTTTGTGATGAAGCCTTTCCAGACAGGAACCTTTACCACCTTGGGAGCGGTATTTGCCTCCCAACAGTTCAAGTAAAATCTTAATTATAGGCTTTAAATATTGCATGATGTGACAGAACAGAACAAGTAAAATAGTTGCAGCTATTCCAGCCTGCTTGCTACAAGTTTACTTCAATTTGAATAAGTGAAACTCTCATCCACCTTTCTTTTAAACTGGTTTGAAGACAATGAAAAGAGAAGGGGAAAAAAAAGGCCACTGGAATATAACATGCAATGCTGCATGCTGGTGATGAGAAGCCTGAATAGAGAATCCCTCTGAAAAATGCCAGCAGCCTGGGTTTAGAATGAAACATTCTTGCAGTTAGAATAAACCTGCTTTTCCTCTTTGTTGGTAACAGAAACACATTTAATGTTTTTCTGATATCATATATATTTATCTCAAGAAATGCATTTTTCCTTTGTCTTTTAGAAGAGTGTATTCTAACTCAGTACACGCTCATTCAGCTGCATACTTCTCGGACATTGATTACACTGGGATAATCAAAGGTTGTGATATAAAAGGGATATTTTTGCTAGTGTGAGAAAACTGAGGGGTTTGCATTAGAAATATTTTGGGCTGTCAGGTTTTTATAATTGCCATTGTACTCTATAGAAAAGTGAACCATTGCTCAGTGGATGCTTATGGTGAGGATGGAATCCACATCTCTCTCAGACCTCAAACTCCATCAACATGACTATGGAGATCAGAAGGCAGCAGGGAAGAGCAGCACAATGAGGTGGGATCAGGCATCTTGCACTTCACCTCAGGAGACTTTAACTATCAGAGGTTAGCACGGTGGAATTTGTCTCAGCAACAGGAAAATGGGTTAAGTCAAACTGAGATGCAAGAAGATCAAATAATCACAGGGAAGCACCATAAACTGGTACAAGTGATGATAGAGGTAGGGCAATTTGCACTAGCCAGTGGGCTAGCTCAAGTTCCCCAATTTACGCTTTCTGGTCAATCTCTAATTGTTTTAAACAAAATTGTCCCCAAAGGAGACTCAACTGATAGATTTTATATATACAAAATCAAGTTTTAAAAAAACTATTATCTCTCTTCTCTCTCCAATAGCTTTGTTAAAAAACTGCTTCGAAAGCCACAAGGTAATGAATCACTAACCAATACAATGAAAACAGCCAATAAGCAATATTACCAAGAGGAGAGAAGAAATAACTCTTGCTCTTACAGACCTTTCTAGTCCTCCCTGCCATCAGAATCCTCCCTCTCATTAATTAAAAAAAATAATTATCCAGCTTAAGAATTGTGCTTTGGAAAGAGCAGAGCTTAAAGCAGCACGATTTATTAGCAAAGAAAACTAAGGGTTGGAATAAGCTGATTTTATAGACTTGTTTTCTAAATGGGAAGCATTATTAAATCATCACTATAAAATTAAGCAATTATTTCACTATGACACCAAGTATCACAGCAAAGAAAAGCAGTTTCATGTCCTATTAGCTAAATAAAGGTCAGTAGGGGTAAAAAGAAAAGAGGAAAATTATTTGCTAAGAGTAAATACAAGTTGGGAGATATGGAGAAAACCATATCATCAAGGGGTGACATTTCCCTCTCTTTCTTTATAAATATCTCTTAAACTTCTTTAAATTACTAAATTGGGAAGACCTATTCAGTACTATCCTATATCACTCAGTAGTAAATAATTACTGCTTTTATTTAGGCATTTCATATACAGAACTTATACAAATGACCTCAACAGAGTATTTAAACTATACAAGTGTGAAATATGCTGTAGCTCAGAAATAAAATCACTCATCTACCCTTAACTTTGACTCAAGGGGAACATTACCGAGAAAGTCACAACAAGGTGGCATCCTTAATACATAATAATGACACATGCAGGAAATGCACCATTATTTATATATGTGACGTGCTGTAAATTGCTTCCATCATCAGAACTAATTGTAGTGATTATTAATGCAGTGTTATGAACTGTCAGAATTGCTGTATGTAATTACATTTGTGCAAATGCTTCATTACCTGCCTAATGAATTTGGCATATATGCACATGTAAACCACTGTTTTTGTTAACATAATGAAGGGCATTTTTTCCCCCCCTTAGCTACTGATGCGGAACTGGTTTGACCTATATTACAAAGTTCAAACATCCACTGCCAGTAAAAAAAACCCACGACATCCCCCCACCACTTGGATCTGATTTTCATACTCGGCAACAACATCATGTAATGCCAGCTACTTAAGTAACAGATTCAGAGAAAGAATTGTCCTCCCTTTATTCAGTATAAACAGCTGACTGAGTTGAAATGACCTTGGTGTGTGGTTGCTTGACCACTACTCCTTACCTTCGAATGGGTCTCTAAATAGTTGCAGAGGACAGGGATGCAGATGGTGAGATCTCTAACACGGAACAGGTACCTTCCATTCCAGCCCTGAGGGCCAAACTTCAGTCTTCCAGCAATGCAAGTATGAAAATAGCACAGAGAAAACAGACACTTTAAAATTCCCCTTCTCCGGTACACAGTTCAAGGATATTCTGTCAAAGAAAAAGAGGAATATTTCTATTCAGTTCATGACCAGCAGTGTTATCGATAGCTGTCCCTGCCTCAGCTGCTGAAAGAGAGCGCTCACAAGCCTGGAGTTTGAAGGTTTCTCAGTGATCAGTGGCTTATTTTTGCTGTAATTCCCAGATGCAAGAATAGTAATGGTTACCTTTTTACTTCCAAATGTCCCTTAGGAAATGAGAACTATTGTGCTACTGAAGCCAATAAAAATAGAGACTTTAACTAGGAGTCCATAAATATTACTCAGATAACGGCTATCGTTTCTTAGCACGAATCACCTGTAGACTTTATCCCAAGTAGAAAAGTTGCCAAATTAATATTTATTAAAAAGCGTTCTAGTTCCTCAAATGTTCTAAAGTATTAAGCTTAGAAATTAACTAATTAAAATACATATATACATATATAGTTCTCCAACTGAACACAGCCTGAAGTGGGACAACAATATGTATGAATAGCCTTTATTAAAAACTTTGTCTAGCCTTTTCAGCTTTCCAGTAAAAGTATTATTACTTTTTATTAGAAAAAAGAAAAAATTTGCCGCATTCATAGTCATCTGCTTAGCTACAAAGCCACAGCCATTCTTCCATTCTCACAATTATCTTTTTGAATCATCTTATACCATCAAAATCAATCCATTTGTAGCCCAGGTAGTTCTGACACGGCTTTTTAAGCACATGACTCTTTCTAGGCATTGGTTAGCAGAGTTCCCTTTAAAAGCAACTCTTACTGTGTTTTGACATCCAAGCTCTGCCTTCACGTGCCCTGTGCTCAAGTAAATGCGTGCTAATACGTTGCTGGAAGGCTAAAGTGCACAGTTATAGCTGACATGAATAAGCTTGCCGCTCCAGCATTTTCACCACTGCAGGGAAGCTGACTTGCACTGAGATTGAAGTTCCTTGAGGAACAGGGTTCCTAACAGACAGGGATAACCAGGGACCTGGAGGGAAGGAAGCTACACACATCCAGTGACGCTCCTATCCTCCACATCCTCACACCTTTTTTCTCCTACTTCTTCCCACCCATCATGCAGCTCCACAGAACCTCATGCAGGGAAAGAGCAAAAGACAAAACAAACGGCACGTAACCTTTGCTCATAAATTCCTTTCTTTATGCCTAACTACAGGAATTCATATACAAGGTACTGAGCTATTGCCTGAACATCTGGGTACATTAAAGCCACTCCGCAGGAGAATGGACATAGTCAAACCAAATCTAGGGCTGAGTGAAGTTGGCAAGTACCATTGAATGAAAGAATGCTGACTTCAGAGCATGGACAGTTTTTTCATAAGGCCACACCACTGGGTAAAGCCACGACAATAAATGCACTTTTTCCCATCTTCATAAGCATTCCTATGCGTGTCTATATGGAATAATACAACTGTCCTTGTTATTGTCACATCCTTCCTCCTGCCCAACATTGATGGGAAACACAGAAGCAGCATAAGGCATAGAAGGCTGGCACTCTGCAGCTTGGTTGGTTTGGAAGCACAAAGACCCCAAATGTCTGGTCTCCTACAAAGCAGTCATCAATGCTACACCTTCTCTCTACAGGGGAAGGAGTAATTCAAACAAACAAATGAAAAAAAGTACATCTTGCTTTTACCTGGTGAAAACTGTAGAGGGCAGCATGTAAATTTGCCAGCATCCCTGTAGGAGTTTCACTGGTAATTTTAATCGAGTTTTCTACTATTCCTTGAGGAATGATGTGCTCTTCTGGGATTGGAGCTGGTTCAGTGCTAATAAAGACGTGGAAATCAAGATTACTTTATTCACTGTATTGCTCAAGGAGTTTTTTCTAAGGTTCCTAGCCACTTAGCTACTAGATTAAAATTCTGTTGAAAAACAGCTAAGATGGTTATTATGAGAAAAGGAATAAATTTGTTATCCTGAAGACATTTTTATTGTGGTTTTATAATGGAAAATAGTTAAGTTACTTAATTCAAAGCATCATTGTATTGTCAATTTGTTTAATAATAAAAAGAATAAATGTTAAGATTCTTAGCTATGGCCATTTCTTGGTATACATTGAAATAGCAGAGATTTCACCATTAGCCTCTAAAGTTTCAGGCTTTGATTCTGAAGCTAACAAAAATGTTATGAGCTCGAGCCTAAGTGATTTGGAGGGGTGGGTGTTATCACACGTAAAGATAAGCATAACTCAGCAGACACCTGAACTCTACTTAAATTCCCTGTAGAACTGAGACCTCAGACAGAACATGTCCAATGCATGCCAGGGGCAAGACTGAAGAAGTGCTAGACAAAGAAAAAATATTTACAGCCATCCTGCTATATAAAAAAATATGTTTCATACCACTTCAGAGCCTAATAGTCTTTAAGGTTCCTCATATATGAAGACAGTGGAAAGTCACTGATAGATCAGAGAAGTGAGTTATAATGGAAAAGTATCTGCCTCAAAGCACCTATTGGTGAAATGTGGGAATATCAAGAGAAAGATTTAAAATGTGGCTTGGCTACAGCTGTTTTCACCACTCCATTAGCCCATGCTCCACTTTTTTTTGTTACAGTACTAGCATTTCAACTCAAATTGCAGCTCATCCATGCAGCTTCTCTCTGCCTCTTCACTGCTGTGCCAGAACCTGCTGATTGCACTGGCTTCCACCTCTGTGCAGAGCAAGAAGAATTATGACTCCATACACTAGCCAAAGTATATGACATGTCAGTCATGCTCTGGCTGCTGCATCACTTTATCATGAGAGCTGCTGAGGGTATATTCCCAAATTGTCCCTTGACATGCGGACAAAGGAATAGGGGGATGGAAAGAGAAGGTGGAGACTTTCATATCACATTGCATGACAGAAGCCTGGTGGCACCTGCATTTTCATACAGGCTACATCCATCCACTGCAAAGTGGAAGTGATTCAAGTTTTAATATCGTAACAAAATAACCATTCAACATATTAGATGTCTGAGTTTGAAAAATCAATTAAGAGTGACAGAAGACTTAAACCTATTACAAAAAAAATTCAAGTCAGCCTTTCTTTTGCCAGTTTACCAACCGCTGTGACACCTGGTTTTGCTAGATCTGAAGCCAAAGCAATTTTTCAAGTATTTCCCAGGTCAATCAGAATTGTAGGGGTTTTTTTAATACCTAATTATTAACACACTAGCCTCCAACAAAACATATAGTAAAACACTTCATCCTTTTGCTCCAGGATTTTTTTTAAACATGAACACATATGGTTTTGAGGCCAAAAGCTGGAAGACTGAAGCTTGAGAAACACTGAGTACATCCAAATCCCACTAGGTATAGCTAGCTTAGCATCATCTAGGATTTGGTCCAACATCTTTATATAGTCTCCTTTTGGACTTTCCCCAATCCTTTACTATCAAAAACCTTCTCAGCAAAACCGCTGCCTTCCTCCTTTGTCACAAATCAGGCATAATGGGCTGCAAAATGGAGCAGGTCTGTAACACTGGAAGTTTCTCAGATGTTCCTCGTTTATTCCCGTGACTTCAGACACACAACATTGCTACTTTACGGCCTCTGCCATCTCTCTTTTTCTCGCCCTGTCCCCAGAATTGCTGACAGCTCTGAAATTCTCCTTAAAACCATCTCTGCTCTTCCCTTCACAACAACATATCTATACTTTCTAGCAGAAAAACAGGGTTATTTTCAGACTAGCATGACTAGCTTACTTGTGGGAAATCTGGTTAAAGAATTCTTCCCGTTTCACTGTTGATGAAGGGGTCAGTTTGTGCATCTTTGCACAGCACCTAGCACACCGGAGATTTTATTTCAGCTAGCAGACAACATGGAGTCTAGCCTATCTCTTCATTTGTTGCAGACAACCCAGTGGACAGCCAAGCATTGCCGAGGTTAAAACCAGAAGAGGAGGGAATCACCTTGTCCCCATGACATCCTTAATATTAAGTCCTGAAGCATGCATTTCTTGATTGGCTTCAGGGCAAAGGGGTTGTTACGAATATCCATTGGCTATTTAGCATAAAACAGTGGGAGGGGAGCACCTTCTTTCAGTAGTATTAACAATTGCAGTGCTCTAGTCCACTCCACCACTGCACTGGGAACTGCAGCTCGCCACGTGATTACACTGATCTTTTTTTCCACTGCAAAGAGGGTTCTCAGTCCTTACAATGATGGCCAAAGCTGCAGCTACTGTCTCAGAAGAGCAGCACTCCAGGGCTAATTATACAGCTTCCCAAGGGGCAGTCAGACCCATTTCATTGAAATTTCCATCGTGGCCCACTGAATGGGACTGGAGCTCTTACTTACACAGGGGAAGTGTTTGCCTGAGGGCAGTCCTACCTACCCACCAGTGGCTTTTTATTCTCTCTCTACTGTTCCTCCTGGGAGGGTGAGGACAGTGTTCAGCAAAACATGACATAAGCTATTAGTATGATGTTTATTATGTTACAACCAAAAGCAAAAGCAGAAAGGAACAACATTATTAGCTGTTTAAAACTTTTTCTGTAATCCACCATGTATTTTGTGTTCTGGGAATATCCCTCCAACTGAGGAGACAGTCCCCATCAGAGGGGCTGTTTGACACTCACTTAGAAAAGAAACCAATGGCCATGTCTGGCTGTCTTCTCGAATGCGTCCTCTGCAACCATCTCCTGCCCTTGTCCTAGAGAGATGTTATAGAATCTTCCAGAGTCTATGGTGAACCCAAGCTTTTTGCCTGTAAAAGAAATCATTGGGAAGGGGGAAAGGGTGAGTGACAGAAGGGGAGGAGATAGGAAAATTAGCAGAGCAGAAAGGAAAAAGAATGATAATGCCCCCATTAATTTCACTATCACTTGTGCAATGCATATTACTTCTTCTGAGGCACTTCACTAAACCCTTACAATTTCAACAAGCAAAATTGCAAGCTCTCAACAGTGGCCTTATTGCTGGTATAAGAAAGAGCCTGCAGAAATTGGTTCCCTTGGTTTTAAGATAATGAACCTTTTGACATTTTGATAGATGCTCAGCATTGTTACTGAGCTTTAGAAACTCTTACAGGGGGTACAGAGCAATTCCCTTATGAAAAAGGGAGCAACATGTGGTAGATATCACATCAGTTTTTTAACTGATTGGTTCAGTGGGTAAATGCACAAGCCTCTCACCTTGTGAGGCCTGAGTTTAAATTGAGCACAGTGAGGTCACAGCTGTATTAACCTGGTATTCTCACTATTGTCTGTGGGGAATAGTAATCCTAAGTATAAAGCCACAGAGCCCTACACAATTGAATATAGTTTGTATAATGACCATTATTTAGTCACAGGGGGCACAAGATTACATGAGCATGGAGAAAATTGCCCTCTGGCCCTCATCTAGTCAAAAGGTAGAAAACAGTACAAAGGAAACCTGAATTATGCCAAGCAGAAGAATGTTCGGTCTAAAAATTTCTCCATACTGTAGTGCTTATGGCCTTACACTTTTCATCCACCCCATTCATTTACCATGAATATAGTGGGGGTGGAAAAAACTTTAGAACTTGAATCTTCTACTGAAAATAAACCATGCCCAACTTTCCCATAGTAATGAATACTTCATTGTAGTAACAGATGATTCCAGAAAGCTTTGTTCTGTTTAGGTAAAAATACACCTGTACACAACTGTATGTATAGGCACATACACAGAAATGTGTAGCTGTATGTGGTTTTATCTATGTTTCCAGCCCTGCACACTCCATTTCACTTTCAAACTCAATTTATCTTTCTTTAATGGGAGGACAGTTGAGTGATCCTTGCACCAGAAGCAGTTAAGAGACTTATGTACTGTCTCAATATCTTCAAGTAGGTCGACTCCTGGAAACAGGAGTGGCTGGACTGCTCTCTTCATAGGATTTGCTAAGTCCATCCTTGTACTTTCCATATATCTTGAGCCAAGCTTTTCCTCCACAAAGTTCCTGTACATATGAAAAAACATGCACTAAACACCAAAAACTTTCCCTGATACAGGCTTCAAGCCTGCACCACTCTCAGACTTGAGTGGCAGACAGAGATGGTCTAACAGTTGTTTCATCAAAGAAATTGTCAGAGAAGTGAGTGAAAGGCAAGAGCAGGAGGCAGGTGGTGAAGAAAGAGAGAAGACAATAATCCCCATTTCTCTGTGGGATAGGGGCCATGTGACAGAAAACAGCAACTTCTGAGTGAAAAGGACCTCTTCAATAACTGAATCCAAGAAATCATTATAAGCAGGCAATACTGTCACGAAGAGCCAGGGCAGCTGGGCAGAATAAACACCAAGGACACAAAAACTGCACTCACAGAAGGCACGTAAATGGGTGAAGGTTGTGATGGTGGGGTGTGGAGGATCAGGTCTATGAAACCATCACTTGGGATCAAAAGATTTAAAAAGTACAACCAGAAAACAGCTGGGA
Source organism: Coracias cyanogaster (assembly GCA_033124195.1). NCBI lineage: Eukaryota > Metazoa > Chordata > Aves > Coraciiformes > Coraciidae > Coracias > Coracias cyanogaster. The sequence continues at coordinate 33,557 of JAVSBS010025283.1, read as the reverse complement.
GAAGAGTGGTAAATATCCACAACAGAATCTTTCTTGGTATCACAGAATTTTAAAGAAGGGATACCTAAAAAATTGTCATCTTGTGGCATTAGTTATCAGCCCTAACAGTGACAACTAACACTGAAAAACACACTTTTAGCCATTAACAGTACAGATTCCTATATTACCATCTATTAATGAGCACTCTTCTGAGGGTATCTATACACAATCTAAAAGAAACCACAAGCATAGTTCAAGTACGCTGCGACTCATGCCTCACCACACTTCCTCTTCATAAACTCTTGAGCAGCAGAACAGGCTGGGAAGGACCCAGTCATTCATTTCGAATTCTGGTTGATCGCCCAGTTTTATAAGTTACTTGATTGCCTTTTAAGATCTGAATTTTCTCTGCACTTTCACATACAAGCCACCCTCACACACACTTGCCCTGAAAGACACACCCTGAGATTTCATACCTAAGACACCTTCTTGTGCAGACAAAGTGCCCTCTATGATTACTTTCTGAAGGGAGCTTTTTTTTGTCCATTCCTGAGGGAGATTTTCCTTTTCTGGACATTCTGAGTCCAGTCACTTCTTGGTGGATCTTTCAATATCTTTATCTGACCCCCTGAACACATCTTTCACTGCCTCAGCTTGGGAGCATGCCAAAGACATAAATACAGATTATGTACCTTCTGAGTGAAGACTGAAAGAGGAAGAAAAATACAAATACTTTTTTGGGGTATGTAAAACAATATAGTTTAACAATTATAAGGAACTCTGGACTTACCTTAAAATACTGAATTACACATATACACACACACGCACATAAAACCAGTGTTATTCATAAGAGTTTACTTTGGTCAGTATTGCCATACTGCCTGCTTACTGTTAAACATCAAGATAATGAAAACTGGAAATCTTATATAGGACATTTACTATAGTAAGAAGTGGTATGAAGATAAAATCTGTATTTTTAGGGGACCAGGAAAACTGTGGCAAAACAGATTTTCTCACAAAGTGCAGAATGTGGTGTCTAAGGGAAACTGTGCTGAAAAAGCAAAGACAACTCCTCTCTGAAAGGATCGCTAGTTCTACTAAAGATTACAGTGGAATGTATGACTTTATCTGAAATTGTCTAGTTGTAGCATGCCTCCAGAAATAACATCAAAATAGATTTAGAACTGAAAAGCAATTTTCCCAGCCTACCCTAATGGCACTCCATGACTGAGTAGTTAAGAAGTCAACAAGACTCTTGTAAGTGTGTTCAACTCTGAATTGAAGAAGGAAATCCAATTCAAGGAGTTCTATCTCTCTACTCCTTAGAGGAATCTTGACAGCATACAAAATGGAAAAAGGTCATCAGATTTGCTTCAGAGCCACTTCTGCCTTAATGTATTCACTGCTTAAAGCGGAGTAGGGAGCTCAAAGTGACGAGAATTCCTACAACTGTATTTTTTGAAACTCTGACTTAAGAATTTACATCTTGTTTTAATGATATTTTAAAGTATTTATTTGAAATCTATTGCAAATAGAATTATATTCTTAGATATTAGTCACTAAAGGGTGTGACAATTTTTTTAAAAACCATTCCTATACACACATAGAGCTGAACTTTACCTGTTAAAAAAGACACAATGAAAATCAAACACAACCTGTCAGCAAAAACTTTTTGCATATATATATAATTTATATACAGGTGACATACGTATAATACATTTATATACTGAAGGACAAATTCATCCAATGTTTAAGACAAGCTAACCAGTAACAGCAGGTACTTTTCTTTAGCTTGTGGGAACACAAATACAAAAATGTAAGCCTTGTACATTGAAGTTAACCTTAGATAAACTTGGCCACAAACTGTTTTATACTAATACTACTGAAAAAGTATAGATTTCTGAATTCCATCTAATTACCTCTATGTATCATTTTTACATCTCAGAAGACAGAAGAGCAAATAATGCACAGCTGTTTCCATCATCATTCTGAGCCCTCCACAGATTACAAGCTGTCACAAAGCTTTGGGAAATTTGAAAATCCTGAGTGTTCTTTGGTTTTATTTGGAGGGAGTTGTTTTACGCTGCATCAGCTCTGGCACATGAGCTGTATGTATACTGAAAAAAACTCCTCAGGTTCTAGGAGGGGTTTGTCTAGTTCTTTTATCACTTTAACCACAAATAGTGGAAAAAAGAAACACCTTTGCCATTATACCATATATTCTCTCTCATTTCTGATATAAATAAATGTGTTTCTCTATTAAAAGCCCTCTCTCTTTCCATCTAAAAATGTATTTAATAAAGCAGAAGTTTATTGTGCCCTTTACTCTGCTTTCTGTCTACTCTGTAATTGTGATTGAGGTTATTTTTCAGTTGCCATACAGATTTCCATTCTTCATCTTCCGTCCCAGCACCACTACTACTAAAAAGACAAAAGTTAAGCAACACGGTGCTAGAAACTTAGGTGTTAGGAACAAATCTGTCTGTGCCATGATGCAGAGAAATCTTCATTAGCTTTCTTTCCCCTCTTTTACCCTTCCTCTGCCAGACATTTCCAGCTGCTTTTTACTCCCATCTATACACGGTGTAGAGTGATTTATTTTTTCCTATCCCTTCTCAAGTCTGATTCCTCAATTTATCTTTTTTTACCTTCTTCCCAAATTGTTAGTTTCTAGTTTAATTCCTACCTCTGTTACTGATCAGCTCTATGATAAAACCTCTTTTTGGAGCAAGCTCGTCAGGGCAATACCTGCTACCCAGTACAACTAAGCCCTGATTTTTTCTAGGGCATATAGATACTAAAATCAAAAGGAAAAATAACAGCCTGAATGTTCATGGATATGTATTATCTACTGAATTCTTACTTTACAGACCACATCAATTTCAACCCTAATTATCTAACCACAAGCAGCTAAGTCATGTTATTTATTCTCAGTGTAGCTTCATGAAGTCATTGCAGCATTTTAAATTAAAAGCACCTTTGGAATTTCTGCAGTTATTATAGGTACTGAAGCAGCAGTCACACTGTGTGAGAATCTGCACAGCCACAAGTTAACAAGATAACTTGTTTGGGCAGAGGCATTGCCTTTTAGTGAAGAAACAGAAAACCCTACAAAAATCAGCATCACCAATCTGAAAATTTATGCTCACCTGAAAAGCCGTTTGGGCCAAGAAAATTAGCTTATCCTTTTCGATGTCCGTGGCTGGTGAAAAGAAAGGTGCAATAGGTGACAGCTTCTGTCAGGTTAGATACAGAACACTGAATATCCTCTGATTTTTCAGCATGCTTAATTGCTTCATGGAAGAGTGCATTCAAGGCCTGAAAAGAAGTACAATTATTTTTATTTGAATTCTACTTTTTTACTTTTCTTTTCATAAGATAATAGTTTCTGACTGCAGGCTTCTAAGAAGAGCTGGCCTAAGCAGTCCAAAATGCAAGGTACTTCTGCCAAGAGGCTTTTGAGGAAACTTTCAGCAAACCAGGGGTGAAGGCTACAAATGGCAATACTCTTATGGTTCCGTATTTACCTCAGCAGGCAGAACCTATCACTTAAGCAAGCTGGTAATTTTGCAGTGGGTGATCTCTCTTCCTCATAGCATTGAGACCATTTGGTAGATTTGCCACAGTGAATGTACAGAATCCCTCAAAACTCTTCCTGCCTGACCTTGTGGGATGGCTTAACACAAGGAAGGTAAACTTTGCAAGCACAGTCAAAAAACAGTCAGAATGGAGACAGCTGACAAAGAGGCCTGTGGGAACGTACTGTGTTATGGACCAGCAGGAGATGACATCATGTCCTCCTTTCTCAGACACACAGCCCTGCACATGTAAGCACCTGGTATGAGCAGTAACTAATATATTGGGCATCACAGCTGGAGACAGAATTCTGTTCCGTGCACTTTGAAATCAAGATAAATTTTTACCTTCAGTGAAAACTGGTGGATGGGGTTGATGCTGCCCAGACAGTTTCTAACAAACTAAAGAATGGACGCTCTTAAGGCTGTTGGTCTAAAATGCTCTCTTGTCATGTTAATCTGAGCTTTATTTTCCTTGGCTTCAGCTATCTACAGGATGACAGTTGTCTCATTTAATGAGCTGTGATTATCCCACACAATCACCAACACATTCCTATCTGTACAAAAAAGAATATGGATATACTCTAGAAAACTGCCTATTTCAGACAGTAGCAAATATTTAAGGTAAGCAAGCTTCTTATCTTAGGCAAAGATTAGGGAATTACTGTTCTCTGCAGCAGTATGCCTGTTCACCTGTGAAAACATGGCAATCATATATGAATACATTTCTTCACATTTCATGCTGATACTTACTTTTTCATGAGTACTAGCACAAGCACCTAAGTCAAAAGGAAAAAAAATGAATGTGACAACTACATACTATAGATATGAAACTGTGAATATGTGGGTGGAGAGCCCGTTCTTGACAGACTGGAATTTGACTATTCCCAGTCCATAGAAATGTTTCACTAAAAATAATTAATAATACACATTTAACAGGTGACTTCAAGCTGTTAAAACCAGTTCAATTGTTATTACCTTAGGCTGCATTTCTGCTGCAGCTGCCTTTGTTGATCTGAGTTTCTCTACCAGCTCACTGCTGTTCGCTGAGCAGCATGTCATCCTTCAATTGCCTGAGCTTAGTCTTGAAACAGATCTGCTGCTTGGTCAGGACTGACTAGCAGAGAGAATGAAAATACTGTATTTTAAAAAAACTAAACCAAGAAATATTGCTTTATAGAAATATTTATAGGTTTATGGAAGTCAGGTCCTGCTTGACTAACCTGATCTTCTTCTATGACAAGGTGACTCACTTTGTGGATGACAAAAAGGCTATGCATGTTGTTTACCTAGACTTCAGTAAAGCTTTTGACACTGTTTCCCACAGCATCCTCCTCGCTGCTCATGGTTTGGATGAGCATAGGCTTCACTGGATAAAAAATTAGCTGGATGGCCAGGCCCAGAGAGTGGTGGTGAATGAAGTTTATTAAATTCAGTCAGTGGCTGGTCACAAATGGTGTTCCCCAGGGCTCAATACTGAGGCCAGTTCTCTTCAATATCCTCATCAGTGATCTGGATTAGGGGATCAAGTAAGTTTGCAGACAACGTGAAGTTTGGTGGGAGTGCTGATGTGCTGGAAGGTAGGGAGGCTCTATGGAGGGATCGGGCGGGATGGATCAATGGGCCAAGGCCAACTCTATGAGGTTCAGCAAGGCCATGTGCCAGGTCCTGCACTTGGGTCACAACAACCCCTGGCAATGCTACAGGCTTGGGGTAGAGTGGCTGGAAAGCTGCTTGGTGGAAAAGAACCTGAGGGTCTTGGTCAACAGCTGGCTGAATATGAGCCAGCAGTGTGCCCAGGTGGCCAAGAAGGCCAACAACATCCCGGCTTCTATTACAAAAATAGTGTGGCCAGCAGTACTAGGGAAGAGATAGTCCCACTGTACTCAGCACTGGTGAGGCCACACCTCGAGTACTGTATTCAGTTTTGGGCCCCTCACTACAAGAAGGACATTGAGACACTGGAGCGGGCTCAGAGAAGGGCAACCGAGCTGGTGAGGGGTCTGGAGAATATGTCATATGAGGAGTGACAGAGGGAAATGGGGTTGTTTAGCCTGGAGAAAAGGAGGCTGAGGAGAGACCTTCTCACTTTTGACAACTACTTGAAAAGAAGTTGTAGCAAGGTGGAGGTCAGTCTCCTCTCCCACGTAACAAGCAATAGGACAGGAGGAATGGCCTCAATTTACACCATCTAGACATCTAGGGACATCTAGATTGGATTTTAAGAAAAAATTCTTCATTGAAAGGGTTATCAAGCACTGGAACAAGCTGCCCAGGAGAAGTGGTGGTGTCACCATCTCTGGAGGTATTTAAAAGATGTGTAGATGTGGCACTGAGGGACATGGTTTAGTGGTGACCTGTCAGTGCTGCGTTAACGGTTGGACCTGATAATCTTCAAGGTCTCTTCCAACCAAAACAATTCTATGATTCTGTGATTCTACAGCATTTATGAGCTATGTTTTCTGTTTAATTACATTAGTGGATTTAACTTAATTTCTTAAAGAGACAGTTTATCTCTTTTCAAGTGCACTAGAACTAAGGTTCTGGGACACTCAAAGTGAGAAGGTCAAGGTCACCATGGACGATAACTTGATCTCTCTCTCTGCTGGCCTCCTTCCTCCTCAGACTACACAGAAGGACTGGGATCTTAACAGAGATGGTAACCAGCAATCTATGTGGCAGCTGAGAAAACCAACAAAAGCACAAGGCTGGACAATCCCACTTCAGCAGCAAGCAGCATGGGAAAGTGTGGTTGTAGTTTACTCTGCTGGACTGACCTTCCGCCACTGAAAGAGCTTGACTAGTCTTATGGGAAGCTCTCCGTCAGAATCTGACCCTTACACCAAAAAACCCTAGGTGATACAGGTGTAAAGGGCATATAGTCCCACGTGGAACAGTGTGCAGATGCAGAGGAAAACAGCCAGCTGTTTTCAGATCATGTTCCCAAGTATATGGCTTTCATTCTTCAAGGGATAATTAAACTCTCTGACCCAGTTTGCCCTTGGATGAAGCAGCAGTACCTCAAAGAGGTGTAGCAAATCTTTGCAGATTAAGTTAGTAAATTACATGAGATAACTGGAAAGACACACTAGAGAAATAAGAGGTATTCTTATTATTCACTTCACAATCCTAAGTATTTTTTCATTTTTTAGCTCATAGATCACAGTCTGCTCAATGTCCTTTCTATAACCAGCTATAAAAATACTTATCTTCATAAGTTACTATACATCGGTATGACTGCAGCAGCTGCAGAACTGCATCTTCACAGGAATAAATTATTATTTATTAACCAAATGCCTCAGGTCCTAACAATGTCATCATATCATCTTACGGACTGGCACAAAATTTTATTCACACTTACTGGCTCAAGATCACTGACATACAGAGCACTGCAGAGGACTTTACTTCTGCACCGTAAATTAAATGCAATGCACAGAGCAAACCAAGCAGTAGAGAGAAGTGTGGAAATATGATAACAATAAATTTAATTTCTAGCAGAGCTTTAGGTCAGGTCTAGCCCTCTGGGAGCAAATCAGTAGAAGTAATTTCTACACTTTGCAGAATCCGACCCTTAAAATCTTTCTAGTGCATGGCTTACCAACAATTACTGTACAGCAGATTCAAACAGGCACATTAATGCTAGCCTCAAAATCTCAGAAGGGACAATGGACAGATTAAAAGATAGCCTTTACCTTATGTTTTTCTAAGTCCGGCCTTTCAGCACTAACAACCTCAGCCAACAGCTGGTCTTCCAGCCCATTCCTAGTGACGCTGAATTTAATGAGGGTAGTTTCAGCCTGAAGTTCTGACTTGTATAGAGGGTTAGCCAGCTTAGTGTGAAGGATGAGATGGAAATTCTTGTTGAATTCCCATTCTTTGTCTTCAATCTTGATATATCTAGGAAAGAATAAAATGCACAAGAATGAGAATCTCACTGAATTAAAAACCCATCTTAGATTAAAAATATGGATCTTGGTAGCATAGGAAATTGAAAGTGACAAAATAAGGATGACTGAACACACCAAAATTATATGAAGAATCCACAGAACATTTCTCAATTGGCATAGTTTGGCATGTGGAAGAGCATGTGGCCTAGGGGTAAATGTCTATCTTTACTACTTACCACAAACTTAGGAAAGTTTTCAAACAAGCCTTAATGAAACAGCTGTTAGTTCTTACAATAATTTCCTTAAATATAGCTCACTTTTCCATCTTTTGAAATATCTTAGCAATAAATCCTAAAAACTAAGCAGATGTATATATTTATAACACACTAACAGTGACCAGAAGAGAGAGGAGGGCTGGTGACTGAAATAAAAACAAAAAAAACCAAACAAAAACCAAAACCCCACATTTTTTAAGGCAACCTACCAAACGTTTTGTTCCAAATCAACTATTTGCTGGGTAAAATAATGAGTTTTACTAGGTTCACCTTTTATTCACTGAATAAGATCCCCATCTCAAGAGATGTCATTTCCTGACCTCTTGTCTTCAATGAGAGGTGCCAGCCTGTCCCATACAACAACTGCTGCTGAAGTACCCTTTTGGGACCCAGCAGTGAGGCAAAATAAAATTCAACTTCCTACTTCTATGGCCCAGCACCAAAAAAATTAGAAAGTCTTTGTATAGACTACAGTGTGTGCTGTGAGTCTGGTCTTGCACAGTGAGCAGTATGCTCATCTTCAGCCATCACCTGTCACACATGAACACAAGTACAATATTTTCTGTACAGCAGTGGCTTTGAATGTCCTCTGCCAAGAAAGAGGATCCAAACAATAGTAACAAAATTCTGTTTAAAAAAAGTCAGTAGAACATATATCCAATGGAACACAGGTAGACACAAACCCTTTTCACAAAATTCAAATCGATGTTTGTTAAGTCAAATCAATCTCCAAAGTGCTTGTAATAGTATAATATGAAACAATTAAAATGCAATTCATGAAAGTTATATCAGAATGTGGATGAAACCAGAGTTTTCTGTACAAATTTTAACATTACTTTCTTTCTAGGATATCATAGGGCATTGCTGGAGTCATGGACATATATTTTAGCTCTTAACATCCTTATCTGCTTCTGACATCCCCTTAGCTGTAAGACATAGGCTAAATGAAATAGTATGCTGAAAACACTTCTGCATTTCACCAAGGCTCTGGAAGAAAAGACAGTCATTTATACTCCAAGTGAATTCCTAAAAAGAACCCATATGTCTAGCGCTAGGAAACCCACAACTCTACAAAACTCAACATCAGACATGTATGTTGTATATGGCCACGCAAACTATTGGAGATTTTCCTGGCTGAGGCTTGTCTAATAGTGAAATAATTAAGCCATACAGACATGTTCTCTTTACAGTCTTTCCAGGTGCACATGAATTCACCTTCCAGTTTTACAACATGGATTTAAATTCTGACACTGTGGTCTCTCCACAGCCTTCAGAACTGGCTACAGCTGGAGGGGACAAAAGCATAGAACTTGCTACAGAGAAAGCAATTTCGCTTTGCTTTCAATACACAAGCAGAGACAAGCAGAGATCTGACATAAGACAACATTTTCAATTGTTTTTGTCAGTGGAAAAGCCTTTGCTAAGGGAGTCACTATATTTCAGAAGGTCTGTGTGGTGATAGAATAGGCTTTAGAGTTCTGGATTAAAGTACTTTATGGGTTCTCAATTCACAGGAGCAATAAATTACCAATTTCTGTGATTATCATCTATGAAAGGCAAAAACTACATAATGACTCAGTGGGTTTTATTACTGCAGCTGTTCTAAGTTTTCTGTTAATTACAAATCTGGGAAAAATAAATGTTTTGTTATTGCTCTCACACGGTTCAAGGAGTACAAGCAGCAACGACAAACAGAGGTGGGGAAACCCAGCAGAAATGCTTCATTTTTTTTTCAGTGAAATGTATCTGTTTAGAGATTAATTTTGGATTCTGAAGAAATATAGCAGATATAGGCTCTAGTTATGGAAGTCCATGATAGAAGGCACATTAAAAGAATGGTCACCAAAGAAATTACTAAAGACATGTTCTACTTCTGGAATTTTTTCTTCATATTCTCCTATTCCACCAGCAGAGTAGATAGAATGGACAGAATTAATGTACTATTCTACTCAGGAATAGAAAGCGCATCTTTCATTTGAGCTTCAAACTTCTATGCAACTCGAAATTTAAAAAAGACTTTTCAGGTCAGACGATCTCCAAAATATGCCATGATTCTAAATGGCAGAAAGTAGGACAGTTTCCTGTAGCTAAATGGTTTGGATCAGCTCAGCAAGAATGAAAAGAAGCAATAAATTCTTGGACAGGAAACAAAAGGGAAACAATATTTTTCAATGTGAAGAAAGAGGGATAAACACATTTTCCAAAGGAGCCTTCTTTCAGTTCCTGCTGCTTAAAATTAAAAGCTTCTGGAACCAACTTGCAAACTCCAAAAAGTAATGTAGAGAATGAAGTTCAATAAATCAGGTGGAAACAAGTGCAGAATGGAGCTGTTACTAGGCAATCTCTGTAGGCAAACTGTGCAAGTTGGTCAAACTAGTTCAGTAGGAAAAGCACTGCCTGAAAGTTGCACAGCTGGTGAGATGTTCAAGGCAAGGAAAGCTTCTCCCTGTGGTGAAACCGAGTGAATTGTCTTGCTGTTCCATGAATAATAGTCATGCCTCATAAGAATGAAAACCTGTTCATACAAGCTACATTTGCACATAAATCAAATTTCAGGACATCTTAAAGAATATTGTAATAACTTAATCTTGCAACTGAGGAGAGATGACTACCACTTTGTGAATGTGCAAAGGATTTGAGCTTATGTGAACACAAATGGTGGCCCTGTGAACAATGAATTTATTCCTCTATCTTCTCTCCTATGAGCCAAAATGACATTGATCTATTATAGTTAATGCTCATAACCAGTGATCTCAAGAACAGCACTGGTGGAAAGACAGGGTAGGAAACTCAGAGATAAAAATCAAATATAAATATAAAAGCTTATCCATACCAAACTTATTCATCAATAGCATCACTCTTCTTATAGCAGGCAAGGGCCAAAACCCAACACCATCTAGAATTGACTCCTGTTTACTTTTATGGCATATCTGCTCCAGAAAATCTAAGTATGTGCATTTTGAATCATTTTTGCATACATGGCTAAGAAGCTGCACCCAAATTTTACTTACTTTTTTCTTGTGCCTTTCATACTTACATAACGCTATGTACTATAACTGATATATTTTGGAAATTATTTTATTCTCTTTTGGGTTTTTTTGCCTCTTCTCAAAGCAAATCTCCTAAAACATTTTAAAACATTTGAAATCTTAGCATTTTAAAGCCATTTGGAAGGTCACGGTCTAAAGCGTATTCAGACCCACCAAGCAGGTTTGCAGCTCCAAAATTAAAAATAAAAAACTATCCAAACTTGAACACTTAAAGTGTGTTAGGCTTCTAAACATATACTAAGGTAGTTAAGCAAGAAGACTCATTTTCCGAGATAACAAGTACCTGTAGTTCACCCAGTAATCTCCCACATTCTGAGGAAAATGTAAATTCAGACATAAATTTGAAGTTCTCTGAAGCTGAGAATTTCTTGTGCAGGCTTAATTTAGAAACAATACTAGAAGCTGGTGTCACAGAATATCCAAGAGTCCAAGACAAGAACAATCTGGGTAAAAAAGGACGGGGAGAGATACTTTTATAAAGCTGCTTCACAGATCAGCAAGTTCTCTAATATGCAGGCTAGTAAATTTGCTTTGGAAAGAGTACAAGTTGATAAATCTCCCTTGCTATGCTTTCTGTCGATTGATATGATAAGATATATTTTACTTAAAATTAGGATTGTCTGAAGCTCAGTGGATTTAATTATTTGTAATTATCCAGTTGTTGTCAGTATGTGGCCATTTTATGACAGTGGTATCTACTGTGTGGGTCAGGTTCAACTGTATATCTTTTCAAACACAGAATTAATGTACTATTGATGAAACCATTACTAGAACCAAATTAAAGTCTGGGCTGATGTATTGGTCCACAGGGTGCTGTCAGACATGAAAGGAGTAATTAGTATTCATTACTTCATACTCTGCAACATTCCAATTATTAATGAACTTCAACTGCTGGACTACACCATATCTATCACAAATACCTTTCCAGTCTTTCTTTATTAGGAAAAAAAAATTCAAAGTGCCTGACAAAACTACTAAAATAAACAAAAAGCAGAAGTGAATCCAGATTGAGGAAAATTGCTTATTTGGTAATAAAGGAGTATATGCATTACCAGTGCCTCACAAAGGAGACCTGCTGCATCTTCAATGAGCCACAGAATGCTAGGTCATGTAACACTGATTAAAATATTCACCAGAAGAACCTATATTTGAATAGCTTCATATATTTTTTTTGTGCTGTGTGTACAGATCTGTTGTGCTGCATGGACCTCTTTGCTAAGTAAAAGAGAAACTGCATTGCTGCGACCCTTGTCCTTTTCAATTAAAATTCTATTATTGTACATCCCTCTGTCTCAGGCCTTAAAGACTTGGTTAGACTGTGCAATTTCTGATGCCTCTTTTAGACCAGCATAATTCTAATTTTCAGTAGAGTTTCTTTACTACAGATTCTAAAAAGCAACTTACATGGTCTTACTCTGAAGTACTTCAAAAACCACCATAGAAAAATGTAACAAAGAGGAATAATTTCAAGATCTCACAGTGCAGGGCAAGAGTGCATCTTCCAGGAGCTTCATGTATGCAAGGAGACTGAGCTCTTTTGTATTACTTCAATTTACTGTGAAGACACCAATACTTGAAATATGGGAAGGAAGGGGGAGAAAAACCTTGGGTAATCTGTCCAAAACTAGATACATCTTTTTTTTTAACCTTCCTTTCATATTTTCTCTTTCAACAATCTGAAACAGTGCAAGCACTCTAACCACTCTTTGGGTAACCTTTGAGACCCATCCAGAAATGCTTCAGGATTATCTCTGACTTTTTATCAGTATAAACAACATATTCTTCAATATGAAAAATATAGCTTGTTGATGTGGTGTTTGAAAATATGAAGAGACGAACACTTTCTGGCTTAAAAATAAATCAACATTTAAGAAGATACAATAACATGGCATTTCAGCTCATCAGATTAAAAGTTTAATGAGGTTTACTGAGTTTACTTTCATTATTCTTCAGGTTGACAGTTGCACTGAAGGCTCAACAATCACATTTGAAGTTTTCGTGGAAAGGGACAGAAGATATTACAGACTGAAATTCTCTTGCACAAACCACAAACTCCTGTCTGTTTCCTATTATCACCCTGAAAATGTGTATCTAAAGGTATCTTAATTAGATTTTAGGAAATATTTTTTATTATATTTTCTAAATTTGACAACAGTTTTTCAAAATCTAAGGAAAAAGGGGGCATGGGAATGAAGGATGAGAGTCACAGACACCCCCCCACAAAAGGTCAGAAGATAAGGTTACCCTGCCTACCATCTACCACTCCTGCCACCGCAGTGTCAGAACAGGGAAAACAGATTAACTCAGCCATGCGCTACCCAATTTGAAGTTGAATCTCTTATTTTACATTCCCAGCTACAGACCTCGGGGGAGGAGCTCACATGGCTGTCAGAACTGTAGCCCTTACACTGAGAGGGAGAGGTCAGAGCAGTCTGTATACTCAGGTATTTGGAGCACTCGCACGAGAAATGGGGCATGTGAGTTTTGGTGCAAGCAGATTTCTAGGTAAAACTTACAAGACAGCACCACCACCACTACATCTGCCTTGAAGGGTTTGTGAAAAATAGACTGGTTTGATACATGGGATGTTGGCAGCAACATAGATGCAGAATCCCCATGTCTGGCTTGCTTATTTTTGCCTCATATTGTACCATATCAGTTAGTTTTTCATTTTCTTTCATGAGGTGGCCCAACACACAGCAAAGTGGAGGCATGTTTTTCTTAAGCTGATATTGCAGCCGGAAAACCCTACATTGTTAAATCCAAATCTAGCCTGTAATTTCCAATGATTTCTCTTTTGCTATAGATGCCTAACATGGAAATGAAATACTTTCTTTTCTTTTAAGCCAAATTATAATATATGTTGCTCCTTGTTTTGCTTCCTTTTGAAGTACAAAAAGTAAAGATTATCACTTGAGTTGAGAAACATACATGCACGTCTATATTATATTTTGAGTCCAATTTGCGAATTGAGAATTTTGTTATCTAGGCAGATGCAGATACTAACATATTAATATCCACTCATTACCAGTCTTAGCCATTGCATTTCAAAAAGAAAGAAAGTTTCACGAAGAAGTAAGCAAAAAGTGGCAATCAAAGCAATACAGATCTACTTGTCATAGAAAAATTCTGATGACTCAAGTATACTTACTTTCTCTTTTTAACTGTATGTCGTCCAAGCAGGGATCAAGTATGGGATCAATAGATTCATCCATATTTTCAATTAGTGCAGTCTCTCCATAAGACAAAGCTCTTTCAGTGGTCTTCAGAAAACTTAACTTGAAAAATATATTACAAAAGAAACAACCCAAATATTAGATATATGATGGTTACAGAAAGACTCATTTTATAATGGAATTGGAGAAGTTTTTCTAAATGAGCATGGTAAAACCAGGTAAAACTGTTCACAAAGAATTTTCCAGTGGTTAAGATTTCAACAGTTTTGAGTTTAACATCTTTCTACCTATGCTCTTGCTAGTCCTCATATTAAGCAAAAAAAAAATCAATTTCTGGGGTTTTTCTTATAAGCAAATATAAGGATATAGCCTCACATTGAAGACATTGGAGCTGACAAACTCTTCAAGGGTTAGCATCTGAATGACTTGGGAGAATTCTGTTTCAACAGGTGCAAAGAGGAGAGTAGATAATAGTGGAAGGTTAAGTAAGCAGACGATATAGCTTCACATGGAAGGGTATTAACAGGATATGAAAGAAGAATCACAATTACTTGTGAGGGCTGGAAAAAGAATTTTTAAAAAATCAGGGCAGGTGAGGGAAAAGGAGAGGAGAAGGCAGATTAAATGATTAACACTTATTTTAAAAATGAGGCATTACTGTTACCATTTACTGTGCTTTTTAATTTTGTGTTACATCTGGAATTCAGTAAAATAAACTCAGGTAGCCCTTTGAAATGGTGCGTTATATCTTACCTTGTTGTCTCCCTAAATCAAAGTAAACATGAAAAAAAGTTGTGAACAGATCAATTATATGCAAGCGCTATCAACTTACATATAATTCAGTAATAGAAATGAGAATTAAAAACATGTTTGTTTAACCAGGCAAGGATTTGATACTGACCCTTTGTAAGGTCAATGTGCTGTGTTCTGTTGACAAAACTGTACGGTATAAGTAAGTCCGTATCATCAGGCTTGCACCTTACCTATCGAAAAATTGATTTTCCCCTCACAAGGAGCACACCTCAACTTTTAATTTATTTCACCCTCAACACTTGAAAACAGCACTATTTTAAATGGAAAATGATGCTATGGATATATATGCAGCAGCGTTGTAATATTTCAAACTTTCAAGTAAGTGCCTTCGAAAAAACACCAATCCTTTACAAAATTTAGGGGAACTTTAGGGTAGTAAACATGAAAGCCAATTCTTCAGCATGCACATATCCTTTCTGTCCTAGACATAAGACTTTAAGGTCAGCTCCATATTTATTCTTTATCCACTTAATCCCTGTTGCTGGGGATCTATCTTCAGAGGCCAGCGCTCGCAGTTTGTTAGTGGCATTTTCTGTTAACATCCTATCACCGGGTAGTCCCTCGTTACTCCATGCTGCAATTGTAGCGTCATCCGTCAACATGGCAATTGGGTCCAGGCCCTCTGTCACAGGAACAGGAACCTTTGAATCAGAGTGGAATATAATCATCCAGCAAGGTTACCAAGCAGCAAGATATGACTCAGTGCAATGCACAAGGTAACTGCATTGATATAAATTAAGACTTTCTAGGCAGAGAAGTAAGGAGGATCCCTGTGGAGTTTCAGATGCAAAAGAATATACTAGGAAGCATGACAAGAAGCAGTTTTTAGCAGTTTGGTTTTTTAAAAGTGTTTTCACTTAAGACATTTACTTCATAAAAATATGTATAGTTAGATAAAGTTAAAAAACAAAACCCTGTATAATATCAATATCAGTATCCGTGTCTACAGATTCTGATAGTGCAAATTCAATGATCACATATGCTTTTGAACAAGTATTTCCAGAACATAAATTAGTATTTATCCACACAAGAATTATAAACCCAGGATTCCCATGGTATCTTATTAATATAGTTCAGCTATGCATTAACAAGCTCAAGAGCCAGAGAACAGGAGCATCTCCAGGGACAGAGGCAGCCTTAGAGCATCTTAAGTGTCACCAGCTGTGGCAATGCTCTCATATGAGTGCTTGTTCTCTAAGAAGGGAGGTGCCATCTCTGTGTACACTCCAGCAGCCATCACACAGCCACGCTTGCTAGATACAAACTTGTTACAGGCATTTATAAGGAGGTGAAATAAAAAAGAAAAGGAACATCTGAAATCAGTTCTTACTGAATGGGTATGGGTGGGAAGAGAAATGCCTAATGCAACACAACAGAGTAAGAGATAGTAAATAATTAAATTATCTGGAAAAAGAAAAAACCCAACTGGCTAGTAGCAGCATAAAAGTGGATGCCTGGAATTAAATTCTTCCTTGCTGAAGCAAAGGGCAAACCCCGCCAAACTTTTTCAAGGTGTTATCTTAGGCATACTTATTTGTGATTTCTGGACTGAATTCTAAAACCATAAATTAAAAGGAAAGCGCAGCATCATCAGTATTTAACCTGAACTATATTCTGCCCTATGCAGAAGTGGTTTAAAAAATTCCATCAAAATTTTCCTCTTCTCTAGACATGTATATTCATTAGTGCTGGCCTGTGGACTAGAGATTCTTTTAAAAGTACACCCTGAAATAAAAAACATGTAGATCTGGCGGTTATTTATAAAGAAAATAATTACATATATTTAAGTTTAGCCAAATTTGCACAACTATTAGTATTAATAGAAATGGCACCATACCAATAGTGCAGTTTCTGTGGCACATCATAGTTACCGTATTATTACAAAATACATACCACCTTAAAATTGTCTAATGCCTGGTTCTAATCACAGAGCCCCAGATAAACCTTATTTTTAATGAACTTCCTGAAGATACAAGCACAAAAGCACCAACAGGCATGCACTCCTTCCTGCAAGCACACAATGTGTTTTGCGACACCTGTGTAACAGATGTGTAGTACACTTATCAACAAATACAAGAAGACTGAAAGTATGATTTGCTTTATCTCTGGACTATAAGGCAAATGATACAATCATTTCCATGAACTGAAATATTTCCTTGTGGAAAACACTTGCACTGGATATTATTAGGATTTCTAATACTGATTTTCACACAATGCAAGAAAAATATTTTAATATATAGTTACATCTGTTGTGCTTATATCTGCACGAAGCTGGTACTTCATGGCATAGAACTATTTGTTGTTCCTTCTGAAGAGGCCTATTAATAAACATCTATTTTTAACAACACTTTCCAAATGCATTTCTCTCCTCTTTTCCAGTCTTCCCCACTTGCAGGAAAACAATCAAAACTGAAATGGGCTATTTTATGTCACTGCTGTTCAGTGAAAGCATCTTAAAAAGTAAAAAGTTACAGTATGGATTATTTTTATTCATAAAAATATTTAATTAATTTCAGAGGATTCTTAAAAGGATTAAGAATGACATTTATTTCCAGATTCACACTATTTAAAACAAATACACAGGGGTATTTTTTTCCACCTATCAGCACTAGGTTGCAAGGTAGAAGCCAATTTTTGAGAAAGATAAAATTTTTGTGGAAAAATACAGGGAGATGTTCCAGGCAAAACAAAGCTCCACACAAATTAGGGACTGTTAAATGCTTGCACAAAGCAAACATCTACAACAAGATGCCCCTGCAGTTCTGAGTGCTGACCTTGGGAAGCTTGAATTTGGCTTTAGCTGTATTTCCAGCATGTCCTCAGGCAACTCAGCTTGCCTGCTGTGCCTTAGCTTTTTTATTTAAAATGGAGCAAAAGTTCCACATGTTAACATATTTCAGAGAATAAACGACATCAATCATGATACAATGCTGTGATTTGTGGCACAGGAGAAGTAGGAAACAAGTAGGAAGAAGCAAGGAGCATTTTCAGCACTAAGGAAAAAAGAAATGGTCCAAAGCTTCACAAGGGCGGCTGGAGAAAGCTTTGCAGAAACAACCCTGTGAGTCAGACCCTTCCTGCATTTATTGAGTACTATCACAGTTTCCTCTGTGTACAGAGAAATCAGAACTACACACTCTTTCTGGAGCTGAAAATCTAAGCAGAATAGGTCTCTCTATAGAGATCAATCACTATTTATAGCATCCACTGTTACACAGGTGTCACAAAGGACAGAATTTGGCCTTGAGAATTGGAAAGGGAAGAGATTTTCTTTTGCCAAAGAGAACTTAGCCTCTCTCTCCGATTCCCCTTAAAATGTATCTGTAACCTGAGGAAAATGTGTGTGTGCATCTATATATAGGAAAACAAATACCCACAAAGAGCAACTTTTAAATACAGATCTGTATTTCAAATTTTTGAAAGACAGCAACTTTAACAAACCAGACTCCTCACCACAGACTCCTAATTTGTACAGTAAATTTTACCTTTTGTGACTTTAGAAAAGGGATCCAGAAATGTTCCATCACTTCCTGGTGATACTGTTTGTGAAGGGTCCAAAGTAAGACACAAATGCTGTTGTTAATAAGATGTCACTGCATAAAGATTCCTTTTGTACTTTGAGGTTTTCAGTAGCCTGGCTCCGATGCGTCTTTTGAGACTGCAAAGCAAAATTAGAAAGTGTTATCTCCTGAACAAATTGGAAGTGTTGGAATGCTTACTCTCCACATTAAAAACCAGAAGCACACAAATGTAAAACAGGAAAGGTACTCTGTCAGCAAGAGATACAATTCCTAAGGCTGGGAACAATCTGTACTTTCTGGTGGTGATTTGAAACCTTTGAAGCTGAAAAAACAGGATGGAGCTCTTCATCAAGCATTCTATGTCCTTCACTTGTTCACTTTTTTTCAGTAATTGGTGCTTTTGCCTAGACAAGATACAGTAGGGCAGACTCACAGCAATGCTGGCAGCATCTGGCATCCTACTGCCAGGTACAGTATGGCACTACTGCCTTGTGAAAAATGCAACTATTTGTAGCGACATTCA
The DNA here is from genome assembly GCA_033124195.1 of Coracias cyanogaster. Lineage (NCBI taxonomy): Eukaryota > Metazoa > Chordata > Aves > Coraciiformes > Coraciidae > Coracias > Coracias cyanogaster. The sequence continues at coordinate 14,758 of JAVSBS010025283.1, read as the reverse complement.
GAAAAGGCAAGGAAACAAGAATATTAGAAGAAAAAAAAGAAAAGAAGAAACGAGAAAAAGCTGTTTCAACCTCAACAAAGATTAACTTCTACATTTTTCTCATGCTTTCTTCCAAGGGAAGGTGCAAGGCACAAAAGTTGCAGGGTTTTTTTCCTCTTATATGTCTGGCTTTTTTTATCTACTAGCTATGGAAGTTTTACTGAGTTAAGAACTGCAATGACTTAGAATTTTGACAGGAGGAAAGATGAGGGTGGTCAAACACACAGCTTGCCCAGAGAGGTTGTGGAGTTTCCATCCTGATGTCCTGACTGGACATGGTCCTGGGCAATCTGCTCTAAGCAACCCACTTTGAGCAGTGGGGCTGGACTAGATGAGGTCCTTCCAGCCTCAATGATTCTGTCAAAGTTTAACTCTAGAAATTGTTTGCTTCACTTTTTCCACTTCTTCCCCCTCCCCAAGCACCACAATTTCAGGAGTCCCTTGTGCACTTTGCAGAGTTCATCTTAACCATGCTTACCCTGGGATATTTTGGATGAATAGTGAGGAATGGTCTCAGCTATTGATGATTTCTCATCAGTAGCTATATGGAAAGCTGTTATTTTATCCCAGTCATGTTGTAAAGACAGCCCACCATCTATTTAAAATGTTGAAATGGTGACTAAAGAATTTCAGAGAAATGAAAGCACTTCTTTAAAGAAAGTTAATGTTCAAGATACAGATCAAACAATCATCTCCTTCTCAATCATAACTTATGACATTATATAAACCCAAAACTAATTGTATTTGGCACATTATACTTCTGATTGTTCGTGTATACAATTCCTAGTGATGGAATGAACATATCTTAAAGGTCTTTTCCAACCAGAGTGATTCTGTGATATGCATAAATGTATGATCAAAGAGTTTCAGCATGGAAAGGATAGTAAAAACTGATCATCCATTAGAGGCATCTTCAAAGTGAGGAAATTCTAGATGTAAAATTGAAATAGACTGCCATAAGCTTTCTTCCTTGTTTGTACCATTTGAAATACTTAGGATAAAACAAAAGTTGTTTCACAGTTTGTTCACTTGCATCAGGGAAACCTCAGAAAATCATTTTCCAGTGAGCAGAGAGACTTAAGCAAAGAAAGAGGCAGCATGAAAGAAGGAAAGCACGCTGATGAACAACTTATAAGGACTATCCTTCACCTACTCTCCATACAGACATTTATTTTTCAGAGCAATCAAAATATATTTTTCCAGTACTTTACATGGTATAATCAAAATCAATGAAAATAATTGAATAGAAAGTATCCTCCATATTTCAAATAATTTCATGTAAAATGTTTGCATTTTGCTGGTGCAAGCTGCTTGAGAGCTTAAAAGAATACTTTTTGATGTGCTCATTCTTGAAAGCCTTAAAATGTATAAAATCAATTTGAAATAATAACTCTCATTTTAAAAATAAATTCCTATATGTACAAAAACAAAGTAACAAAATAATTGTTAAATTTTATATTAATGAAGTATTTTCCATCTATATTTTTCAGAAAAAACAGAAATATTTACCTAAATGGTTAAACATCCTATCCTACAAAGACAGACACAGAATTATCTGATAACAAAAGACTCCAACTCATTTGTTATAAAGTGAGAATATAAAATATCCACTAAGAAAATGGAAGCATCTTTAATCAAAGTACTGTGCTTAAAAGAGTTAGCATTTAAATGTTTCACAACGTAAACGCAGGAACCCAGTGTGTGAAGGCCTTCTAAAGCCAGGTTACATTCATAAGAGATGTCCAACAAATGACAAATAAAGGACTATTCCTGCTGAAAGCTCCAACAGCAACCTTTGTAATATAGCAGTTCTGTTTTGAAGTCTTTTAGACATCCATTTTTGCCTACAGAAGTCATTGCGTTCTTCTTTAAACCATTAACTGAATGAACCAAGACAATAAATCCATTAATTTACAAGAGGGCTTTTTGATTTATCCATTCTCTCTTCTTGTTGTCACTGACTGGTAAGTCATAAACAATAAAGAGCACCCACCTCATTCTCCAAAATAGCTTTGAAATTTGAAGATTTACTAAACATAGAATGATTGTCTATTTAAATCTTCAGTAATCTTACCATACCACCCAAGCACCATAAATCATTAGTGACAGTGGCTAACAAGGGTTTAAGAGTTGGAACATGCAGTGTAATAAATTTCCAGACAGTTAAAAATCACTATAATTTTATTCTAATGCATTATAGATTGCCTGTAATGTCATCCTGGCCAGGGTGACCCATTTCTAATTTTGAACAGCTGTTCAGCTCGGGAGTTAGTTAATGATTAAATATAAATTGCCTGATTTATTAGTCTGAATGGCTGAGCTTCCAGGTCAATGCTATATAGACAAAATCATCAGTCTTGATGCTTTTCAGAAGTTAACTGTCTCCTGTTCTAGTCAAAAAGAATTTATTCTCAGAGGAAAAGAGTTGACGTTCTCAATTAATCCTTTTAAATATTTTCCTACTTAACTCACACAATAAGATCAGTAGTAAAATCCCAAATATTGGAGAAAAACTTCTTTTAACTATGTATAAACCTTCAAATCCAAGACTCAGAGACTACCTATGGGCAAAGGCCATTGGCTTCCACACAGCTTCCAAAGGCTTTGTAGGTCTGCAAGGTCAGGCCAACAGTGACCATCTATGGTGTCTTGGGGCAAACAAATGTTTTCATATGCAGATAGTAACATCAACTTCACTGTTTTTCTACCAAAGGAAAGGTTATTTACCTATTTTACATTTCATAATCAAGTATCAAAAATGGACCTGTTTTAATTGCACTGGGGTGTTTTGATTAGTTCTATACTTCTACAATATATTTTTTTTTCAAAACTGATTGAATCTTGATTGCCAGCCTCTGGTGAGAGATTTGTAGAAACAATGTATTTACTTTCTCATCTTAGAAAGCACGGCCACAGGGATTTTATGAAATCCAACTTAAAATATTTATTCAGGCTGCCTTGGGAACTCACACAGTACTGTGAATATTCTTTGTACTTTTTATTTCCTATTATTTGTTCTGCATGATCTACTCTAGGATCCTGCTCTAGCAGGGGGTTGGACTAGATGATCTTGCGAGATCCCTTCCAACCCCTACCACTCTGTGATTCTGTGTGATTTACACTTATTTGTCAAAAAGGAATGGTTGAAATTCTAGATGATGAATTGAGACAGCATGATTTCTGTAAAGGCCTAGGAGAGACTGCACAGCAACACTGTGGCTAACTTGAATGGTTACTGACCGTTAAATAGGCATGTGTTAGCTTTAATGATGTTTGTCTGCAAATAAAGCTAATAACCACTCTGAAATATATATAATTTTAACATAAATACATTTCATTCTTATTTAAAAATTAATAGTTTCTGCAAAAGGAAAAAACCAAAAGCAAACAGTGCATACCTGATTGGCGCCTTGTGCATATTGGCAATCTAAAGTGCAACTGGGGCAGATGCAGGGCAACTCCATCCTGACCTAGAAGATTATTTAGTCTTTCTGCTTATTAACTAGAGGCTGCCCAGGCTGTCACAATGTGTTCACAGTTGTGTATAAATGTGGTGACTTAGTTATTGTGACCTCTCTCTAGTAACCATGCCAATATCAGCTGCTCAGCAACACATGATTTTTAGGAAAAGCAATTGTGGTGCAGCACATTTTATTTCTCAGGATTTTACTATGGATTTGTGGTTTGTTTGTTTGCTTTTTCTTGCATTTAAATGATTTCTAACAAGGGTCATCTTGTTGCCTGTCCTCTCTCAGCCTTTTCTCAAAAATTTAATTTTAACCTCATGCTTAACAAAACATTTCAAATATTTCAGAAGTCACAATAGGATGAACATTCAGGCAAAATCTTCTTACCTCATGTGCCCTGAGTAACCTGTTGGCCAACTCAAGGATTTTGTTCAGTTCACATCATCTTGAGATCAGACTTTCTTTGCAACTGCTGTCTTGAGTGAAGCTGTGAACTTATGCAGATTGCTATCCAGAATCTGTTCAGATGAGGAATGGGTAAATATTATAGCTTTAAGGTTTGTTGCCTTTTTTGGTATTTTGGGGTATTTAAATTATTATTTTAAATAACATATTTTAATGACAATAAATGTAGATAGTACCTTTAAGTCTGATGGATACAAACTTTAGAGGAAAGGTTTTCTTGTACTACATCATCTTTCTGCAGCTCCTGGCACAACATAAGTACATTAACTAACAACAATTTCAAACAAAACTATCATCAGAATTCCCTACCAAATATCCTTTTAAATGGTGAAGATCAGGTGCTTGGAGCTGATATTAGGAGGAGAAATGTTCCTCCTTGATGATAATGTCCTGTATTACAATGGCCACATCTGGAGGTCCCTGATAAAAGTGCAGGTTTCTTGTGCTAGATCCAGTAACAAGCATCCCAGGGCACTGTAACTATGTCCTATGCATTCTGGAGCATTTAAAATTGTAACAGAAAAAAATGCACAAACAGAATTATTATTTTCCTTTTCTATATGAGCCTGGCGGCATAAGAAGATTCAGCAACTTGCTCTTGGGCAGATAGGATGGTTTCACTACTGGCAGAAAACAAGATCTCCTGCATGCTGATCCACACCTTCACCAAAGATCTTTAACCATAGGTTTATGCATTCTGCTTAAAAGGCAGCAACATGGTCTCTCTGCTTTCAGGGATTTCATGCTGAATGTACCTCAACTCAGTAGCAGCCCCTGCCCACCACCAGTGAGGGCCTGTAAATTCTCTGTTAGTCTGCTCAGATCCTTTATTTTCTTCAGTCTCCATCACTCCTTCCATATAACTGGTAATTCACTGAGCTGCAGCATTTTCTCCAGATTCCTTTAACTGAGAAGCTAGGATGACACAGGGTTTTAAAATAAAATCAGGTAAAATTGCTTCTGTTAATGCCTACCTAACTAAAACAGCTGAAAGATGCTTGGATGAAGAGCTATCTTGTTATCATTGAAGATACAACACTCTGTCATTCTGGAAAAGTCTAAGAAATAGGGTAATAGTTAACAAAACATGGGGCCGGGGAGGGGGAATAAAATGTTTCTTCTGGATATAAAAATAAAAACAGCAAACTACTACTTTTGTTCATGAAAAAGAATAAAAAAGAGGAAAGTCACTCAAAAAGTGTTTATCTCAGTTTTCCCTTTCATCAGGAAGATAAACACTTACCTTCTTTCCTACTCCATCAGAAAAAAAAAGAGAATCCTCTCCAGCTCAGTAAAGTAAAAAGATCTAATGCAAAGAAAGGTGTAAAAAATGTCAGGTGGTTGAGTGATAAAACCTAAGAGGTTAACACTTTGAAAAGTCTATTTTTACACATAATCTGGTGAAGCAAAAGTTGAATACAAGAACAGAGTTTAAAAGACCATTTTGTAAAAAGAAAAGACAAGGCAAGACAACAGAACCTGCAGCAGGCAAGTTGCCTGAAATGGTTTGGTTTCTCTAGAGTAACTACAGAATTAACAACAGTGAGCTCTACTTAGAATGAAATTTTTCCTATTTCAGATTTAATGGAAGAATAGCAACAGGAGCAAGGAGTACATATCTCCACAAAAGTTTGGTGGTTTTGCAGGATTAAAGATATAGATCTTATCTGCCAAGTTCAGTGCTTGACTTGGTGGTGTGCAATCAGGAAATTTAAAAATAATATATAAATGAAAAAGGAAAGATGAAAGATGAAATTACAACTTAGAGCTTAATAAAGAAGTTTGGCTTGATTTCTTAGGGATAATGAGGCAGCCATTCCACTTTTTAATGGTGATGGATCTGAAATTGAGAGACTAATGAGGACTTCTGCTCAATAAGGGCATCACACAGAGATGGGCTATAAGTAAAAAAGTAAAAGCTTCAGCACTCTTCATGCAAAGTGTAAGAAGAATTAACAAAGAAACAGTTATCTACTCTTTTTTTTTTTTCTTTCTTTTAACATAGAGACTTATTTCTAGGTATATCAGGTTTGCCTCCATGGTAACATAGATCTGACCATACTCATCCATCAAAGGCTCAGGTAGTAAAGATGGCAAGAGCATTCTTCTGCAGTGAGTCAAACAGTAAGGAATGCCCCATCTCTGTGGTGTTGTTTTGGGTTTTTGTTTTGTTTTGGTTTTTTTGTTACATAGAAAGTGCTCTGGTAAAGGAGACTATTATCTAATGACTTTGACTAGGAAAGTTGTCACTACAAAACACACCGTTCCCTTTTGTCATTCTTTCACAGGATGTAACATAAAGTGTAAGTCTGGCAACAGCAGGATTATATATTGCATTTTATTCCCCAGTACTCTAAATTCTATAGGATAAATCATGTGTTTTAAAAATGCTTTTTATTGAGAAAGTTAGTCCCAGGGAGCTATGCTTCAGAAACCACAGCGGAGTGCTGTTACTCTCCATGGCAAGCCTGCTGGACTGTGCCCTTGTATAATCCTTTTCAGTCACAGAATGTATTTTCACTGTATTTAAGTGGACTTACATGTTAATAATAAAGATTGTAATGATAAATAATACAAACTGCACCATATCTGCCAAAAGGATGAAACTGGTCCAATTTTTGAGCCTTAACACTGATAAACATACTACTTTTTTTCTTTGCATATTATAGGCATATTTAATAGGTATGTGAATGGAAAATCATAACTTTCAAAAAAATTTTTAGCACATAACTTTGTCTTTAAAGATGGAAATCTGATTTTCTTAAAAAATAATTTTGCTTGTGAAGAAACAAACTTTTGTTTGTCTCCTAACCTGCTCTTCTTTCCTTTTACTGCAAATATATAGCGATTGCTTGACTGGATGGACAAACATATGTGCTTGTATATTAAAACTTTAACACGCAAGAAGGGATCAGTAGGCATCACCATCCACAGAGTACTTTTTATGATCTTTAAAACACTATAAATATTTAAAATAATATACTGTGTTAGTAACAGCACCAGCCTGTGCTTATTTGACCTTAAGAAAATTATAGTTACAATATTCATTACAATATTGACCATAGAATCATAGAGTTTTATATGTTGGAAAAGATGTTCAAGATCATTGAGTCCAGCCATAAACCTAATACTGGCAACTCCACCACTAAACCATGTCCCTCAGCACCACATCTATGCATCTTTTAAATGCCTCCAGGGACACGGACTCCACCACTTCTCTGGGCAGCCTGTTCCAGTGCTTTACAACCCTTTCAATGAATAATTTTTTCCTAAAATTGAGGCCTTTTCCTCTTGCCCTATCACTTGTTACCTGGGAGAAAAGACTGATGATGCCCACCTTGTTACAACCTCCTTTCAGGTAGTTGTCAAGAACTAGAAGGTCTACCTTCAGCCTCCTTTTCTCCAGGCTAAACAGCCTCAGTTCCCTCAGCCACTCCTCATAAGACTTGTTCTCTAGACCCCTCACCAGCTTCATTGCCCTTCTCTGCACCCGCTCCAGTGCCTCAATGTCCTTCTTGTAGTGAGGGGCCCCAAACTGAACACAGTATTCGAGGTGTGGCCTCACCAGTGTTGAGTACAGTTCTCTACTCCTGCTGGCCACACTATTTCTGACACAAGTCAGGATGCTGTTGGTCTTCTTGGTCACCTGGGCACACTATTGGCTCAGATTCAGCTGGTAAGGAATAAGAGCTTTCTACAGGCTGAAGCTGTACAAAGGGTTATCAGCAGCTAAGGTAAATAAAATCTAGGTACTTGACACTGAGAAGTACTTATGTTGTTCATTTTTTTTTTCCAGAAGAAATACAAGTTTACCTTCTCTTTATACCCATTTCACAGACTCCCTTACACAGTAAATCATACCTTTAAAAGGCCTGACATGAGACAGTTGGAACAGGTTGCATAGGGTAGGGATGCACATTATAAAACACTGAATGAAAACATTAAATTGAGAAGTTACTATGGTTGGAAAAAAAGGAGCCAATGAAACTTTGCTATATGTAAAACTCTCTGAAAATATGGAAAACAACTGGTAAGTATTTAAACAGAGCTTCATTTTAACTTTAAAAATGGATGCCAGCAAAAAGTCAGTGCCATCCTGAATCTGCGTGTTTTCATCAACTAATCCTGGTTTATGCTACTGCTACATAACAGTCCTCCCCACGGGAAATCACATTGAACATCATGTCCTTTAACATGCGGATTGATTCAAGTTTCCAACTCAGGAACTCAAGCTGATTTTAAAAGTAAGATTGAAAAGCACAGTTCAGGATCACTGAATAGAGATGAAAATCTACAAAGTTATTCACTGTTGACCACGTTGCGCATGTTTAGATGGAGAAAAAGGTTGAGCCCAGAAAGCTACGTGTAAGCTTTATGTAATACGAGCTGTGACTATGCTTAAAACAAAACCAAGCAAAGTGCTGGATTTCATGGAATTAATGAATGCCGATTCTTTTAAAAAGCAAAAGTGCAAAGACAGGAAAGGATGCTGTTTCATACCCACCAGTCTGCAGAGCTCATTTCACCTGCTGAACCTTAATAATCAACTCAGCTTCTTATCATCCTCTAACATTTCATAGGCAGGAAACTTGGGCACTAGCAATCAAAGGAAATGCATCTCTCAGCCACGCAATTTTCTATGGATGAAACTTCTTGGATTAACATTTTATAAAGTGGGTGTCACATACCCAACTTGTTATAATGCTGGAAACTTAAGCTTCCTTCTAAGATTTCTAGATTGTTTGAAGCTCTGGTGCATGCTAACTTGCAATATTTTTTTTCCTTCCAGTTGACAGTCCTAAGGAAACTATCAATAGCTTTTATACACATGTGTCTTCACCTTATGCACTACACCTTTACAAACATTTTGATGATTTCCAGTCTGCCACACATCTGTTAGATAAGACACAAGTTAACATGTAGTTAAAACCAGGTTATTTCAAACACTTTCAAATCTTTTCTTTAAAAAACATTTAAAATCCTCTCAATGAACAAGAAATTACATTCTTTGTATAAGTACAGCAGATACACAAAGAATTGTTAGTCCAAGTCATGTAAGCTTATGCATGGTATACCCCATTTGGATACAGCATATGTACAGGTAAGTAGTTCAGGGAAATTAGCAACTTCAATCACCTTACACATGGAAAAAAGCATGACAAATTAGATGAGGATCCTATTCCTAGCTGGAATTTGCAAGACATTTGAATAAAAAACATTTTGCATTGGCCTGTGCGAAGAACTGCACTGTAACTGAAACTTTTGAAGTGAAATATTTGGAGGCTGAATAGTGGAATACTTAAAATGGTGACTATACATTCTTCCTGAGAGATGACATGCAGCATGCAGATCATGAGAAGCAAACAAATGTCCAAAAGAAAGAACGTATCTTCAAAACAAAATTTTACCAGTCATCCTCAGAAATTAAACTTTACCAACAAATCCTCAGGATTAAGACATGAATTACGGAAGTGTATATATATTTTCAAGTTTCTTCATGTTATAAAATTAAATCTCTTTTTGGCATCTTCAAATTTCTGGACTGAGTCATACAGTTCAAGAAACAAATCAAAAGCAAGTTTTCCTGAGTGAAATGTGTGCAGCAATTTTTACTGTATCATTATAACGCTCTCTTACCATTCACTCTCTTAAGTGTTACAAATACATTTTGGCATACGTAATATACACACTGCATAGGTAGTATTTGCTATTTACTCTTCTACTGAAGTTCATCTTCTTGTAAAATATTACCGGATGAACCAAATTTCTGCTTTATTTTTGGAAGCATGAGATAATATAGGCTAGAGAACCTTTGGAGGTCATCCAACCTAACTCTCAGCTCAAAGCAGGGTTAACTTCAAAGTTTTCTTTGAACTATCCACAATCAGTCCCACGTCTTCTTCCCTAAGTTACTAACTAATAAACAGTAATCAAGAAGTACTCATAAAAAGTTTTTTTTTTTCATTCCGATATGTATTATTTTGCATTTATCAACAGTGAATTTCATCCGCTATAGTGTTCTCCATTCAACAACCTCATGAGCTCTGGAGCTTATTACTACTATGAGTAATACCTACCACAAAATCAAAGAATTACAGCTACAGCTCCTTGAAAAAGTTCATCAGGCTGATCAGCTATGGTATGAATCAGTTATAAAAATAATAATTTTAACAGGATCCTCCCACTTTGTAAAAGGAAGCGTGGTTGAACAGGCAGTATGGCTTTTATAAAGTGGTTAATGGTTAGGAAAAATACTCATGTTAAATGACAATGTGACAACTGTTGGCCTAACACAGGAAACAGATAACTGCAGAGGGAACTGCAACTTTGTCTGTGGTGCAGAATTCTCCCTACTAGCAACTAAGCATAGCTGAGAGAAAAACTGCTGCTAGCCACCTCCAGAAATATTAATGAGATGAAAGGGGAAGTAAATAAATATAAAATGACAGGACTAGATTCAAAGTTAGAGGCTTACTGCAAGCTCACCTAAAACAGGAAAAGGTTCTTTGAGATGCTGTCAGGCAAGGAACAGAGATGCATTAGTGCTCTTCTCTGAGGAACTCATTAAAACAATAAAAGATTCCATGAGTTTAAGGGGTAACTGCTGTGTATTTAAAAATATTTTTTTAAAAAAAGAACATTAAAAGGATATTTTTATCAAAAAAGTAAGTATTTGGTATTTGCACTTAATAAACATATATCAGTATAGATGTGTGAACTAAAAACCGTGATTCTTCAGTAAAGCTATCTTTAGTGCAGATACAAGTTTCATTAGGGCAGATGCACTTTGATCTGAATGGGGAACTGCAAGGTCACAAAGTTATGGCGCTATCTATGGAGGCAAAACATATGCTGTAGCAACTGATGGGATTTTGGGGGTGGGGGGCAGAGGGGCCAGAAGAGGAAGAGAAATGGTAAAAGCTATCTTTGTTTACCCATTAAATCTGCATCTCCTTCAGAAAGAGAAAGAAATGGATACTACAATAGCAGGAGGAAAACCAGGAAACTGCTGAAATAAAGAATGGCATTCTCAAATACCATAACTCACAGATTTCTAACAGTTTCAGCAAAAGTTAATCTTGCTCATTCTCTTAAATTGTCATCTTAAGAAAACAGTGAGAATAGTCCCTACATTACGTATTTGTTCAGCCTTCATTTATTGCTTGATAGCTTAAGTTGTGACATTTCAAATCTAAATATTAAAAAAAAGTCTTAAGCCAAGTCAAAGCCTTCTCAACCTAATTAATGCCATATCTTTCAAACCACTTGAAGCCTTCTTTGCTAAGTAAGGGTAATTACCCTGCAGCAGAGAAACTCCTTCCACTCACCATTTCCCAAGGTACCACAAGATGTCTGTCTTTCAAGAGCACTTTGTGTTGCAGTTTCTCCATTAAATGAATACTTAATAAACAACACATAATCTCTCTCAAAAATTCAATAGATACATGGTAGTAAACACGGTCTTCAATTCAATCACTAACTTAAAAGATATCTGTCAGTAAAATAGTAATCAAACTTTCCACTTCTATGTGCATGTGTGCATGCATGTCTGTATGTGTTTGCAGGTCTTTAAAAAAAAAATCAAAGGAGATTTGATGTCATTTTTATGATATGTTTAAAGACAAACAAACAGCATAAGCTCATGGAACATAAGCTTCCACAGCCCTTTCTGGAAATTATTCATATATTCCAATAGGTCATCACTCATATAAACACTTGGTATATACTTCTTGTAAAAATCACAGCCAGTTATTTCTATCAACACTTATTTCAGTTTACTAATTGGTTATAATGTGCCTAGATGGCTTTGAGGAAATAGAGTCCTTTCTGATAAACAGGTTCATGTGCCCACACTATGGAATGTTCTTCAGTAGGGTTGTGAGGAAAATCGTGAGAATACCTAATGAAAACATATCTTCAATACCTCAATAAGGAAGTAATAAAATCAATAATAATAAATTAACAAAATGAAATAAATGCATACAACAAAACTAGTAAAATTAAGTGGGCTCAAGATATTAGAGAAGAATGCTTATTAATCAAGCAGTGCTTACAAGAAGCTTTTTCCTGATGGCTTCTAGTTTTTCTGTAGCTGCTGCTAATTCAGCATTTTCCTGGGCCAATTCACAATGTTTTGGCCCTACCTCACAATACACCTTGAAAAAGGCATAAAACATAGGTACACCGGACAAGAAGTTGGTTTCACATTCATTATAAAAATTACAAAAGACTTCTGATGAAGCCTTTCAGAAAATCCTAGTAGTCCCTCATTACGTGTACTTTTAGTGCCATCCTTCTACACAATACCAAGATACATGGAGATTTCTTTCTTTACTGACCTAAAGCCCATACAAGGATATCTTAAGCAGAACTCAATGCATCCTTAGTGGATCTACTCTCCATCTGAAATTGATTTATATGTATCACTTTCATGGTTTTAGAATACAGGTGGAAATCAGACAGGCATTGAGCTTGAGTAGATTTCAACTAAAATTGATTAGTTTTTTACTACTTTGTCATTGAATGATAACATGCTATAATACTAAGATGAATGGAGGAATCCTGCTGCCAGGTGCTCAAGGGAATGACAAGTGATAGGCTCTGTCTTACACTCCAGACAGCCAGACTCAAATGGATGTTTCCCAGTGAAACATGTACATCTGGAGAAGAGTATTTCCCAACTGTTGCATCATAATGACAATTGCAAAGTCCTGGATAGAAATATCTTTTTTAATACTTCCTACTAAAAATAAATACATGCATACATACTATTAAGCAATGAATACTCCCCACTTTATCTGTGGTTGCTGTTACATTCTCCCCAGAACTCTAAGCTGAGCTTACCAAAATAATAAAAAAATTAAAGAACATAAATTCTCCCCATAAGGGCTAGTCAAGAGAGGAACTGATATATGTACTTCATTGAATTGTACTATATTGATGATCCAGGCACAGAGACCAGCTGCTGCAAAGGATTTTGTGTGAACATAATTTGGTTTGAAACCTGGATCCTTCAAGTAATGTTCCTTGACGACTTTCAGACAATTCTGAGGAATATGCACCTTATCATAGTTCATTAAAGCTTGTAAGAAGTCATCAACCTGCAAGAAGATAAGTTCTAGTCCATCAATCCTTTACAGTTTCAGAGAATCAGAAGCTACCTTCTGCTTAAATCACAAATGTAAAACGTGGATCCTGCACCAGCTTATTGTCTTGGAAACATTATGTAGTACAAAGTTAAAAATGTTATTTCCCCCCAGAGCTTGAAGTATTCACCCTCACAAACACATTTTGTGATTTTATGATTCACTTCAGGAATTTGGCATAGATGGGATAAATATCATTAATTGCTTTTCTTCTATTTTTGCAATTAATAAATCCCAGGGTTGCCCAGGCTGGCTTGAGTTTGTCACCAAAGAATAACGCAGGGTCATATCTTACTGAAACTGTAAGAAAATGAAGTCGCAGTTAAGTTGCTCTTTCCCTGGCTGTCGTTCTTAACTATTCTTTTCCTCTCTCATCTCAGATATTATATGATGTCCCATTGATCATTACCTTTCCCATAAAGACTTCTGCAGCCTTGAGCTTCAGTCTTTGGGCACTTTCCCTTTGTATGCCAGTAAAATCATTACTGATTACAGCCATTGGTGGCATGGTGAAGGCTTTTAGTTCTGTAAAATAAACCTGAAAAAAAAAAAATCAGATGAACAGGTACACAGTTTTGCAATGACAGTAGATTTGTTTCATAGAAGCTTTCTCATTACCAGTATAAAACTCTTAGCTCTTCAAAGACAATTACTGATTATTTTATGGGTGAAAATACTCATGGTCATAGCCCTTCACTTCCCTTGCAATCCTGTGTGCAACTTGGTCAAGTAGGATGATGGGAAGTGTAACACCAGGCCAGGTACAGCAGTTGCCAACATGTTGGAGTATGGTGCCTAGAGAAGATGCAAATTTGATTGCACTCGGCACTGGAATGACCATTTAATAACCTTGAACCATTTAAACTATGAACAATTTTTTTTTTTTTTTTTGCAGACATCAAACTGTATGCCTTTATCTTCTTAAGTGTGTCTAAGGCTGCTGTAGCAGCAACAAGAGCAGGTTCAGCTTTCAGCAGGTCCTCACATTCTGTCTCAGATACACTTCTCCTTGGATTGCTGCTATCTATTAAAACAATGAATCTTAAGATTTGTATTGAAAACTAAGGCTGTAAATCAAATCAGAGCTGCTTAAGCACTCACACTTACAGTGTAATGTCTCTATACACAGATTTTAAATCCCATTATTTTATGTTATGCATAAAAAGAGACCTCTACAACTCTGACGTTCAAGCAGGTTTGTGCTTGACTCTGGACTCCATCTGTTCTGCATGGTGAGAATGAATATCTCCTGTTCAATTCACCATACTGCAGAGGAGTCAGCCTCACCTCTGTGCCTGGGAAGATCATGGAACAGATCCTCCTAGAAGCTATGCTAAGGCATTTAGAGGATAGGGAGGTGATTTGAGACGGTCAACATGGCTTCATACCACCCACCTGGTGGCCTCCTATGATGGAGTGACTTCATCAGTGGACTAGGGTAAGAGCTACCCCTGTCATCTACCTGGGCTTCTGTAAGTCCTTTGACACAGTTCCCCACAACATTCTTCTCTCCAAATCGGACAAGTATGCATTTGATAGGTGGACTGTTTGGTGGATAAGTGTCGTGATCCGCCCCCTAGATGTCCAGGGTCCGCCCACCAAGGGATGCGGTCCACCCACTGGGGTCCCAGACCACTCCCC
>JAVSBS010025282.1:30681-50127 GCA_033124195.1 Coracias cyanogaster | reverse complement strand
CAGCTGTCCACCAGCACCCCCAGGTCCTTTTCCACCAGGCAGCTTTCCAGCCACACTTCCCCAAGCCTGTAGCATTGTCGGGGGTTGTTGTGAGCAAAGTGCAGGACCTGGCACTTGGCTTTGTTAAACCTCATACAATTGGCCTCAGCCTACTGGTCCAGCCTGTCCAGATCCCTCTGCAGAGCCTTCCTACCCTCCAGCAGATTGACACTCCCGCTTAATTTTGTGTTGATTATGTGGAACTGAAAGAACGAAGGTAGCAGTAACTAGCCAGAAATTGGGCTATAACCTCAAATATTGTTTTAGGATGGCACCAAAACCAGAAGTGGTCATGTTTTGCATTTGCACAATAGTATATTTTTATCCAGACTCTGATCTTGTACTTTTTCTACAGCCTAGGTACATGACTGTTCTGCTGGATATGCATAATCCTCTAAACATAACAGTTCATTTGGCACCTGTCTCACAGCTAAAATTAATAATTATGTGGGAGATTTAAGCCACCCTTAGCAGAAAAGCAAATTGAGAATGACATTTTTTTACTTTGAGAGTTGTAAAGAAAATTTATGAGAGTTTTGGAGCCGGACCCAAGTGTGAAAACAGATTGAACAAAGATCCAATACCTGTTCTTTCAAACCACTTTTTCACTTTCAGTTTCACATTCCTGTGTTCCCCTCTACATTCTGACCGGCAACAACGCAAAATAAATCATAATGGGATAAAGATTTCCCAGTTGCACCCTATGAGAGAAGGTTAAGCCATAAATTGATTATACTTCATTTTAAAACCAGAATAATCAGAAATAAATGAGATTAGATATCAATGAGAAAGAAGAAAAAGACCTGACAGAGACTACAGTACAGTTTGGAGCATCCATTTAAATTATTCCTTCTTCCCATGCCATCAAATAAACTTGTCCCAGTTCTTGAAGACAGCAACTTTGGTCATACCTTTTTTTCCCAGCAAGCAGTTACTGTGGTCACTGGTTTTCTAAGTGACCCTGGCAGCTTTCTAGACAAATATATCCTGTGACTTGAATGGAACTTTAGCTTTGGGCTTAAAAATAAAAGGCAAATCCATATGAACCACTTAAGTCCATTATACTAGCTGCAATAAAACACTGTACTGTTCTTCTGGGGTAAATTTTCTGCTAGTTTATTTTCTGACTTTGGTGAAATTTTCTTGAAATATTATTTTTTATGAATCTCAAGGTGATTGTAAAAGAAGAATTATGAGATATAATGCATAGAGGCACTAAGCCTTTTGTAGGATTAAGATGTTTGCTTATATGTGTGACGATGTGCTTTGCCTCCAGTTGAGTATAGAAACAAGCATCTTACCAGATATAAGCAAACATATTATGATGTTTATATGCTTTGCCTCCAGTTGAGTATAGAAACAAGCATCTTACCAAATATAAGCAAACATATTATGATGTTTTCTTCTGGCTCCCTTAAATCTACTGAGAGTAACAATGGATTGTTAAGTTTTGATTTCCACTTGGTGGAGCCTGTAGAGGGGTCACCTGCAATATCATATAGTGACACTTTCACTATCTGAAACTATTTCTGTATGCAGAAAAACTATTCTTGCAATCTTACTGTCTCACTGTGTAGTGTGTACATGGAAAACTGATTTGTATTGTTATTCTTGAGTATTAATGGTTCACTAAGGGTTGATGAAGTCATGTGTGCACTATGGACCTTAGTAAGCTATATTATTGCTTTGATACTGTTTAGTGTATGAATAAGTAAGGATAATAAAAGAGCAATTTTTGTATTCCATAACTTTCTGTATATTCATGAGAGAATTGTAGTATGGTACAAAAAGTAAAAGAGCTTTTATGTTCACATTTTGAATTAAGTGACTAAGATAAGAGTTTAACTCAAATAATTACTGTATGTTAACCACTACTAAATTACTTGTGTAATTACATGTATTTTTATAAATAAAAGTATTTGCAGCTTCTGTTTTCAACATCTAATTTAAAATCTATTCATTCTCATTTCCTATTGATGTCACTAGCACAACAAACAAACAAAAATACACCTATTTTGCACATTTTCAATATATTTATACTATAGATTTAAAATCTATTTTCTAAAAGTAAGCTGTTTGTACTAGTGCTGTCTGTGTTGCAGGGTTTAAAATCATACCTACCAGGTATCAGCATATCTTGAAAATCTGTCTTCCTGGTAAAATAAGTAAGTCTGGACACAGAGGGACTGTTAAAACTCAACATATATTTATCTTTTCATCTTATACATTTCTCTCTTCCCCAAAGAGAAACATAAGCATCAACATGTCTTTTAAATCTAATCTACCTCTTATTTATTTCAAATTTTATTTTCAAAGGGTAATTACTCATCTAAATATCTTTGCTTACTTGTTTCCAGTTATTAATTGGCGTGACTGCAGCTCTGCACTGAACCATAGCATTCAGGTGATTTTTGCTGTTGCCTTTACCAGGACTAATCCTATCTATAAAACTGCTCAGACGTATTTATGGGTTTCACTCTTGTCCTTATTAAAAGTTTCAAAATGTAGTAATGTTTTCTGTGATTCCATTTTAAAACAAATGAGGTGGGAAAAGGAGTGCTTATTTACTTCAAATCCCAAATATTCATTACTTGAAAATAAAAATCAAAATGGAAGAGAAAGAATCAAAGCCTCAGAACTAAGCCTCAAGCATGAGTGGTTTTGAGTTAGTAAAAATAAGAGCTATTAACTGATGTTTTTAATCTGAGGTCATATTCTCTATTTCTTTCTCCTAGGAATTAGCACTTTAATTCACAAATTATTTCCAAAAACAGTATTAAAATTTTAAATGAGATACCTTGGGATACCTTGTAAAATTGGTCTTTTTTTATTATAATATAATACCAATTCTTAAAGATCAACAACTAGGAAGAATTACTCTTTCTCTTTGCATCCTTACTCAGTGTTGTATTAAAGTTGCTTCACTTTAATGGAGTTCTTCCAAAAACTTAAATCTGTCTTGCATTCTGTTTCCCAATTGTTTGATCTTTCGAATCTTCAGCTACTTCAACATACTGATGACTGAGTTAACGACTTTATTTCTTCTTTGTCAAATGTACTTGAGTTTTACATTTGTTACTAATTAGAAATCAAATGAATCTCATTAAAGTGGTCTTGTAACCTTTCTCTGAAAAGAGAAAGGGCCAAGATTTCTCATCTAAAAAAACTGTACAACTGACAGCACCTAATGGGTTTGTCGATGTTATTAGAAGTAAATAAAAAACATAGAAAATGACTTGACATGAACTATTGCAAAGGATCTACAGTGAGATTCACAACACAGATCAATATATTTCCAAGAGAGTGACTATTTATTGAAGGCACTAACAGCTTTGGTGAAAGAACAGGAACATTTTTCTGTTCAATTTACATAGATCCCTTTTCAAAATATGAAATGGAAAAATGATGGCAGATACACAGCATAAAAGAAATATGATATATTTTAGTAAAGTGTGCTTTTATTTCCTCTTGCTTAGATAGTACAGAATATAGGGTTGCACTGGATTTGCATGACAAGGTTTTGGTAGCAGGGGTGCTACAGGGGTGGCTTCTGTGAGAAGCTGCTAAAAGCTTCCCCCGTATCCAATACAGCCAATGGCAGCTGGCTCCAAGACAGACCCATCGCTGGCCAAGGCTAAGCCCATCAGCAATAGTGGTAGCACCTCTGTGATACCTAATTTAAGAAGGGGGGAAAGAACTACACACCAAATTGCAACCAAAGACACGAGTGAGAACGTGAGAGAAACAACTCTGCAGACACCAAGGTCAGTGAAGAAGGAATGGGAGGAGGTGCTCCAGGCACCAGAGTAAAGATTCCCCTACTGCCCACGGTGAAGACCATGGTGAGACAGGCTTCCCCCTGCAGCCCATGGAGGTTAACAGTGGAGCAGATATCTACCTGCAGCCTGTGGAGGATCCCACGTAAGAGCAGGTGGATGTACTGGAAAGAGGCTGTGACCCCATGGAAAGACCATGCAGAAGCAGGCTCCTGATAGGATCTGTGGACATGTGAGGTGTTTTTCATGAGGAAAAAATTCTTTACTTTGAGGGTGACAGAGCACTGGAACAGGCTGTCTAGAGAGGTTGTGGAGTCTCATTGTATGGAAACAGGTGAACCTGCTTTAGCAGGTTAATTAAATGAAACTGATTTCCCCAAGTTGAAGCTGTTTCGCCCATGATGATAATTGCTGAGACATGTCCTTCTGTCCTTTTGTTGTATTTCTCTCCTCTGTTCAGCTGAGGTTAGGGAGTGATAGAGTAGCTTTTGTGAGCACATGACGTCCAGCCAGAATCAATCCACCACAAGGGTAAATTAATTGTATTATAAAAAGCTATGTTGTGGTTTTTGCCCATGTCATTTTAATCTGTGGTCTTTGCATGTCATTAAACTTGCACTTCTACTTTCCCAAGAGATTACCTCCTCTTCTATATGATGATATGATCTTTATTTTATTCAGGTATTTTCACATATTAGAATATGGTATACAAAATCGATGCATGTTCATTCATGTAGTAATAAGGTTTGCAAACTGAAAAATATTTGAAGTTCCTTTCTGGTCCCCCCTCTGCAGTTAATAACATGTATTTTGACAGCTTCAAGCAGTTTATCCTAAAGGGAACAGAAACAGCTGTTCTATTTTCAGAGCTGGTTAACACACCCAGAATTTTTGGTAAAAGCTTGCTCACAACTTAAGTGGTGATGTTGCAGGTAATTTTTTAAACACCTCTCTTCCTATTGTTCTTGATCAAAGAATAGATCACTGCAGACTTGGCTTCTAGTATATAGAAAAACATAACAATTTTCTGTATGTTCTTTTGAATATTTAAAATGTTATATAATTGGTAAGACTAAAATTATTAAGATGATACAGAGTTTAAAGTAAATCAACTACAAAGAAAGATCAAAGAAAAACTCTGGTGTTCTTATGCATTACAGGATCACTTAATCTTGTTTTAAAAACCATACACATACAGCACACATGATATATAAATCATCCACATATATCTAATTAAAATTATAGCAACTGCCTATAAGCAAGACAAAACAAGGTTGCTTTATTTAAAAAAGTGTTTCAGTTGTTTATAAGCTCTTTACAAGACTGACAAAATTTAATTGTTGGAGGAATTTGAAGGCTGATGTTCTTCCTCAGGCTAGCTTTTTGGAAAGTTTCAGCAAAATGATCAAAAGGTTTCTTCTAATTAGTTTAAGGAAATCACACTGGTTTTCATCTGAAAGAAGACCAAGAATATCCTGTTCCATTTTAAATAAATTAATACAGCTTTGTAACATGGACATAAAAATCAGCAAGATGTCTTGTTTAGGAGTACGAGGTGAATTCTGCTATTCTACAAAACTTGTACTTAAGTTGCTACCTCTGAAAACTTCACTTTGTATATGCCCCATAGTGGCTTGTGTACTATATGTATATCCTATAAATACCCTTTACAGAGATAAGCCTGAGTATGACCCATTCCTGAAAATGGGAACAAACCAAAATTTGCATAGCAGTTGTTCTCCTCAGGGAGATTTGAAGTGGAATGGGATATGGAGATGGCCACAATGGTGCTGAAGTAGGAAACAGAAAGATTTTATTTGGTCTTTCCTTTAATGGTGCTTGACTAAGAGAAGAGAGGATCTTAAATATGAATGATGAAGAGACTCAAGACGCAATCTCACATTGGTAGAGAAAAGAGGGTACACAGGCAGTCTGTGGTGGCTGGACATAGCAGATGAAGTCTGATAAAGTTAGTGGGGATGAGACAAATCTGGATGTGTTGTAAACACAAGTACTTCACAGAAGGTGGTGAACCACGACTTTGAACAGGAGGATGGACAAAGATGCACATATAAATAGTGATGAAAAATGTTAATTGAGACATTGTCCAAAAATTCTGTGCTTCATCTGCAGCCTTGTTGGGTTTCCTTTCTGTGTTTGTTTACTGTAGGGTACCCAGCTGCATTTTAATGGAAAAATATAATTTTAGAGAAAGTTTTCTAATTAACTTTCAATATGTATTTTTGTACCTAGCAGTAGGCTTTGGCTCAGAAATGTTTTCACTACAAACAAAAGAGTACAGCAATAAATTTGCACAATGTCTGCTTGAAAAGACAAATTTATTCATTGTCTTGATGATTATATCTTGAACAATGAAGAAAATTAGTCCTATTGGCATTCATATCCTTTAAGAATGTACCTCTGCAATGACATGTGTGCACAATAAACTCCATGCACAGGAAAAATTAAACATGGGCACAATAGTACACATTAAATTAATCCTGTGTATAAGATGATGTCATCCTGACAGAGTAAGGAAACAGAAGAATGAAAACACCTCAGTGAATTCTTAATACAGAAACATTACCAATAGTAGTGTTGTCCAAATATGTAAATATTTTGCCTTAATTAAAAGACAATTAAATTATTCAATCATAAAATTTAATACACCCTTGTTTTCCTTAAAATGTTATACATACAGAGACAATATAGAGAAGATATGAAAACTGCAAACCAAATTTTTAAAATTTAATTTTCAAAAATATAATTTTCAGTTATACATGATCTTGCTGAATTCACATTCTTCGGTCACATCACCCTGATTAAAGTAATGCTTTCCTTGTTCATGTTTGAAGCAATTAAAAGTTATTATATGCTAATATTGAAAAAAAGAGGTGGGAAGAATTAAATCCTCTAGCATTTATATTTTTGGTTTATATTAATGACTAAGTGAGATTTTGAGGTTTCCATTACTGTTTGGGGTTTTACTGGTATGACATGACATTTAATCAGTGTCCTTATTAAATCTGAGGAGTTCAGATTTTCCTAAAACATACTTTAAGATTGATGTAGAATTCAGAGATCACTCAGTATTGTTTCTTCCATATACTTTCAAACTGTCTCTTCAAGCCTTATTCTGAATGAAATAGAAGGACGAATAATATCTGACATGGGTGGCAGTCACATCTGACCAGAAAGTTCAAATGCTGAGCATATAATATTTTTTGTGAACTCCTAAGTCAAGTAAATAATAATAAAAAATATTTATTTTTTAAAGATACATACTATTAAAAAAAAAAAATTACCTCAAAGAAGGGAAAATATTTCCAGATAGCAGCAGCTCAGCTCTTAAAAACAGGACATCCTGGTGTCGTGTGACAATCATGGGTGTCACAGGTTAGCAAATGTGACGCTCATCTACAAGAAGGGCTGGAAGGAGGATCCAGGTAACTACAGATCTGTCAGTGGGATCTCAGTGCCAGAGAAGTTTATGGAGCAGATCATCTTGAGTGCCATCACACGGCTTGTACAGGACAACCAGGTGATCAGACCCAGTAAGCATGGGGTCATGAAAGGTAGGTCCTGCTTGATGAACCTGATCTTCTATGACAAGACGATGCTCTTTGTACATAAGGGAAAGGCTGTGGATTTTGTCTACCTAGACTTCAGTAAAGTCTTCAGCACTGTTTCCCACAGCATTCTCAGAAAACTGGCTGCTCATGTCTTGGACAGGTTCATACTCTGCATGGTAAAATACTGGCTGGATGGCCAGGTCCAGAAAGTGGTGGTGAATGGAGTTAAATCCAGTTGGTGGCCGCTCACAAGTGGTGTTCCCCAGGGTTAAGCGTTGGGGCCAGTTGTTTTTATTACCTTTATCAACGATCTTGACAAGGGGATTGAGTGCACCTTCAGTAAGTTTTCAGATGACACCAAGTTGGGTGGAAGCCTTGATCTGCCTGAGGGTAGAAAGGCTCTACAGAGGGGTCTGGACAGGCTGGATTGATGGGCTGAGGCCAATTGCATGAGCTTCAACAAGGCCAAGTGCCGGGTCCTGCACTTGGGTCTCAACAACCCCATGCAATGCTAGAGGCTTGAGGAAGAGTGGCTGGAAAGCTGCCCAGCAGGAAGGGACCCAAAGGTACTCGTCAACAACCAGCTAAATATGAGTCAGCAGTGTGCCCACATGGCCAAAAAGGCCAAGAACATTCTGGCTTGTATCAGAAATAGCGTGGCTAGCAGGACTAGGGAAGTGATCCTACTCAGCACTGGTGAGGCCGCATCTTGAATGCTGTGATCAGTTTTGGCATATTCACTACAATGAGGACATTGAGGTGCTGGAGTATGTCCAAAGAAGAGCAATGAAGCTGATGAACAGTCTAGAGAACAAGTCTTATGAGGAGCAGCTGAGGGAACGGGGGCTGTTTAGTTTGGAGCAAAGGAGGCTGAGAGGAAATGTGTAGTTCTCTACCACTACCTGTAGACAGGTTACAATCTCCTTGTAGACACAAGGAGGTTGCAGAGAGGTGGGTGCTGGTCTCTTCTCACCAGTGACAAGCGATAGGACAAGAGGAAATGGCCTCAAGTTACACCAGGGGAGGTTTAGTTCAGATATTAGGAGAAATCTCTTCACTGAAAGGGTTATCAAGGACTGGAACAAGCTGCTCAGGGAAGTGGTTGAATCACCGTCTCTCAATGTGTTTAAAAGTCATGTCGATATGGTGCTTAAGGACACTGTTTAGCAGTGGACTTGATAACATCAGGTTGATGGTTGGATTTGATGATTTTGAAGGTCTTTTCCAACCTAAATGCTTCTATTCTATCCCCAAAAGAAAATATTATTATGATGGTGAGAAAAAGCATTTTGTTTAAAGATGTGATAATTACACGAAATGAGTTTGAGTGAATTATAATTTAATTCTTTATTTTATATTATCTTTTAGGAATTCTCATGAATCAAGACTTTATTAAGCTGTGTTTTGTACTCAGAAGTGGGCAAGTTTCCCAGGATTTAGGGGTTTACTGTGGTTGTTTATTGCAGGCTTAACTGATGGCTTACAATGGGATTAATGAAATGGAGAACAGTTTTATGCAGGTATTCCCCTACCTATTCTCAAAAGGCTGTGAATACTTTCACTTATAAAGCTTCAGTTAATATCTGCACCGTAGAAATTAAATTTGTGCTAAAAATTCTGTATTTAACTATACTTCTCTGCAACTACTGAATCTCTAGGCAGAGGGTAACATCTCTGTTCTCTAAAGATGCAAAGATATTAATCTATTCAAGATCTCTGACACAAGGTTAGATACTATATGGTTCTACTCTCATACAATTTTTTAATAGACTGTTGCTTGAAAAAAAGTAATTAAAACTCTAATGTCTTCAGTAAAATATTACAACTTCCCCAACAACTCCGCTAATGAAGCTGAGACCTCTATACAGAAAATTTTAAGTTTCCTTACCTGTTTTATATTTTACAGTGACAGACTATATCACTGCTTTGTCTTAACACAAGAGAGATTAGTGGAAACAACCCTGCAGCCAGGCTAGTAGCAATGAGTAGCATGGTCATGGTGTCTGGGACTTTGGCAGCATTTATCTGTCACACTTACACTTCAGAGGGTGGGGAGAAGAGCATCTCCTTTCAAGCCTCTCTATCTGTAACAAGAAAGCTTAGTAGGGACTAACCAGAAGTTCTAAGTAAGGTTTCAAAATAAGTGAAAGGGAACCGCAGATGTGCACTTTGGTTATATGCAGATGTGTATGAAGAAAGGGAAAAAGTTACTTCTGAGGCTTCAAAGTAACTTGCTCTTGGCTTGGAAGTTTTAAAAGGCTCATGAACAAGACTCTTCTTTAGTTTTACTCTGATTAAACTTTCTAAAATGTTTTGTAAAAGTTATTTAGTGCTGCATTGAAATTTACAGGTAGCAAAAATCCTCTAAACTTAAAAAATTGCCTCAAGAAACACCCCATCCAAACAGAAGGGCCTATGAACACAAAGATCTATCAGCTGTGCTACTGCATTACACAAGCTGTTCTGATGACAACCCAGTGTAACAATTGGCTGGTTTTAGTAGCATGGTGATATGATTCCAACAACAGTCAGAGCTTTGATTTTCGTCAAAGATTACATAATGATTTAGATGGAATATATAACAAGGATACGTCACATCTGTGGCGAGCTATTCAATGGTACTAGAGTTCACTGTTTAAGGGCTACTAGTACCTAGTTACTACTAGTAACTGTCTTTTCCTTGTTAATATTTAAGACTTTAATGGTAAGTCCTGTTAACTTTAGGGAGAATTAGGAATGCTTTTATTATCTTTTTACTCACTAATAGGACAAACTGTGTAAGCATTTTAGTAAATGTTGTGTTAGACAATGTCTTGGGATTTTAAAAAAAAAAAAATTAGGCTGACTGCATAGCAAAATCAGTGGTCCTTGGAAAGATCAGAAAAACAATGAGAGAGCAGTGTCATGTCTTTCTAAAGGAATAGATCTGGAGAATGCAAACCTTGTCTGACCAGAAGCACCATGGTAGGCAACGCTGGTAAGTAAACTGCTACAAGACTCCCAGGTTCATGAGGTAAAACTACTTTCAGACTTGCACAAGGAAACCTGAAAGATAGATGGGAAAGATTATAAAGCCATAAAAGAAGAAGCAGCAAATGTGAATGGACAGAACATAAAAATATACTGTGGCATTTCTAGTCTCCTCTTTTTATTTTCTTTAGTCTAGGGTAGGATTCTAAGTCTCAAGGAATATAAAAGATAAGAAAAAGTATCTCTGTTAACAGGTGAGAGTTCAGATTGTAAATAAAGTCTGCTGAGGTGAAATAAAATACAAGGAAACGTAGCCTAGAAAGACTGAACAGATGTTAGACTTCCACCTGAAAAGATGAATAATAAATGCAAGGAGTTTGGATAGCTTCCAGGTTTGAAGAAAAATTCTGAATTTTAAAAATATTATTTCAAACTAAGGAGGGCCACACATCCAGGAACAGCTCAGGCCTGTATAAAGAGATGATTTTATTTCACTTGGCTAATTATTACAAAATACCTAATTAGTAACTGGAGTGTCATCAAGTCCAAAAGTCCTATACCATAGAGCTGCCATGGAATACTCTGTATTGGCATAGAATATGTAGTTTTATTTCTTTAGGAAAAAACAATAGCTGCTTCATTCTTGTAAATTAAGCTAACAGCTAGGAACTATCTTGGAAAAATATGGCCAAATTTTACTCCTATTTCAAGTGCAAACCGGGCATCTTACCTTCTTTAAGGCATACTAAGACACACAGTGCTATAAAAATCTTACCATATGCAAGCTCTTCATTCCATTCTTTTTTTTTCTGCAAAAAGAAGTGAATGGAAAAAAATCCAAGCCACCCCATGATTTCAACACATGTTTAGGTTCTAAAAATCCATGCATGTCAATATAGGCAAAACTGGACAGAAGCCCAGGAATGAGTAGAGAGGTTGCTAAAAATTTTCCTGCAACAAACTGAACATATTACTAATATCTGTTACATCAAGCATAGCTATAGAACAGCTGACCTTTTTTATAGTAAATCAGTAAATCCTGGTTCGTTGAGAAGTATGAGAAGAAGTATGAGAGAATTCCTCAGGGTTCTGCATTTAGCCCAGAACTGCAAGACTTTGCTGAGAATTATTGCTTTCTTGCTTTATGGTTAGAAAGGTGTACAATTTTTGCCTCATTAGCAGATTAGAAAAATACGTTACGTCTACCTTTTTAGTTTTACTGTATTCTTCAGTCTTGTTTAATTATAGCACTGGTAGGCCGAACTACATATTCTTGGAGAGTTTAAAAATATAGCACAATGTTCTGCATTTCACTGGAATTTTCCAGTAGGGTCAAAAATCAAGATTCTGACACAAGATGCTGTGATTGTTGCCCTTGAATTTGAGATAAAATGAATTAGGATAACCATACTAACATTTTCTAAAAGCGTACCTTAGAGTCCTCCTGTAAAAATACATTTTTAAAGGAGCTAATCATTTGAATATTAACCTGTATAGATCTATGCATGGATTGAAAAGTCAGTTCACTAAAATCAAGTGTAACAACTCTGACTTAAGATAAGGTGACATTTTCAAATTACAGAGCTTTTTTCTGTTTAACATTGCTCCATTTCACTTTACTTAGATAGACAAACTTCTATTATATAATCCTATCTATCAATACTCCTGTCTGTTAGATTCTATGAACCAGTATGAGTAAACAATCTGTAAGTGTCATAACCAAAAAAATAAGCCAACAACCAAACAAAGAGAGTCTGTTGCACTGTTAATTTGTTTTTTACTGTCTTCAACAGCTTTCTTATTTTCTATACTGTAAATTTCTGTAAGATATCTGTTGACTTTGGTATAATTCTGTGTAAAATTCCGGTGGTCCCATTCATTTAACTTTTATGATATGGAAAGCTGAAAGTTTAAGCTGTTATACTTAGAAAAAGAACAGGTTGTGGTGGATCAAATTAAATTTCACTCATGCTTACTTTTAGGTGCATTCCTAAGTAGATGATAAAGTAAGAAGCACAAAAGACAAATAACACACTTTTAACTAAGAATGATCAGTGAATAATACAGTGGAAGGACTTGCACTGTCTTTTGGACGATTAGGTTTCATCAGCTTTTATGGACAAGGGGGATGATAGTGTGAAAATGTCTTGTTGTAAAGCCCTTTCTTGATTAAGCAAGTTCAAACCAACAATCTGTTATTTTTATTTAAATACAAGCCACATTTTCTCATGTATTGATGATAGAAGAAATTTGACAGAATTAAATGTTATTTTCTTTTCCTTGAAGAGGAAGTTACAATATTTATATTTTGTCAGGTTGCAGTATTTTACACATTTACTTTAATATTACATTCCTCTTAAGAAATATAACAATCTGGTCACTTAAATTGTTGTAATAGGGGCAACTAGGTAAGATTTTTATAATGTATAAGAATTAAGAAAATCTTCACCACTGGTGATCTGTTTGGACATTTCTTCCATCATTCAAATTTTTTATTATTTGTATTTGATTGGCATAATAACACCACCATGTCAGTTGTTAGTGAGATTCCTGATGAAATCTTGTAGTAGGTCTACATGTTTGTTTTATAATGCAAGCAATGTCAACAAAAAAACTTGGTGTTTAAGGGAGAAATGAGAAACTGTAGCCATTCTTAGGTGAGAAACAACTGAAAGAAGAATAGTGTTTCCAAGTTCTCATTACCAAATTAAGACTTTACATAAAACATAAAGTACAGAAAAAAAAAACCAAACACAAAGTACAGAAAAATATGAGTTAGTTTTATTTTGCAGGAACTATGAACATCTTTGAAGACACTTTATTGTATAATAAGGCTGGTTGATACCTTTGAAATTCGTGTGGTATACTTGGCATTTAAAAACTATAGTGATTTGCATCAAAACAAATGCATACATTCATTAAGTTAAGCTACTGTACCTGAATAAATGTAATTAAAGCTTCTTCACAATCATACATTTATGATTCTTGCTTGTCCACTGTGTACAAAAAGGTAAATTTAATAGGGAAAGGCTGTAAAACTAAGACTTAATCTGAAAACACTGGTAAAATAACTGAGTATGAGGAAATGCATATTACTGAATATAAATCTAATTCTATCTCACAGGACTGTAACTAACAATGCCAGTTTACATTTATGTGATACCTTTTATCTAAAAAGCAATGTAGCTGAAACCACTGCTGATATATTTTTTCAGAGTTCCTCAGGCTGGTGAAAGCTATTCTCTTCCCTCACAGGAAGCCATATCAAATACATTATATTAATGTGATCCTACAGTGCCCCCCGCAGCCATTAAACACATATTTAACATTTATTTTGTCATATTTTTGTTCCTGTCATAAGCTTCAATTCTTTGTTTGAGGCTGACCACTTTCTTTGCAGCCCTGATAGTGCACAGATTAGGTGAGGAGACAATAGGGTGTATTTTTGACATCTTCTGCCTATTCATAATTGATGATATCTTAATGAGAAACCCACAAAATTGATATACATGTAGTCTACTTTTCTCAAATCATAGAGGAAATCTGATGGATTATTACAGTCTGTGTTTTAACAGCATTCAAAATTTTCACCAACTTTCTGTTCAGCATTTGCATGTTACTGCACTGTTCCAAGTATGATGTATAATCTATTTTATCCTTGATCAAATATTAAAAAGGTTCTGAAAAATGCATTCGTGCATTGAAAAGTTAAGTCAATAGTCATCACAAGCTACTGACATCAGAAAAGAACAGCTTCCATGCTCTTGGTTTGAGATGTCCCATCAATAATATTGAATGTTTCTTTATTCATTAATTTCTAACTATAACTCTGCAAGATACACTCATCTGTACTATTTTCCTTGATGTATGTTGCTTTAGTGTCATTGTTCTGACATCTGAGACCTGAAAGAAAGCTCTAGTGGCTAGTTCTAACTTTTCAAAAGGGCATACTGGCATTGCATAGTGATGATAAAATTGTATTTGGAAGTAGTTACTATGCATACAAACCAGACAATTTCATGATATTCCTACCTCAGCTCAAATATTTTCAGCTAGCAAAGTACAGTGAAAGGGCTTTCTGTAAGCAATACATCTTTTTCACAGCAATACTGTTACATCAACGTCCTGTCCTAGATCTCTGATGGAGTGCAGTTTTAAGAAAAGCTACCAATTGGAAAAATGATGTGTCTATATCATCCATGCTCTAAATTTAAGGTCATTAGCTTTGAAAGGTCTAAATCATAGCAAAAATGCATAGCAATTTAGAATCCAGAAATTCATTTGATCTAATGAGTGCAGTTAAAATATTAGACACAGTGGCAGAAAGCTTCTGGAGCTATTTCATAGATCATAGCTGTTAGTCATATGGGAATTTCTAAATGGTAAGCAAACATGGTATCTTGCTAGACTGATCATTTAGACCATTCATGCATGGAATTACTATTACTGTCAAAGGTAATCTTCCTGAATTGATTTACTAATGACTTCTGGGGTTGAGTCATTGCTGGTTATGAATCAATAGGTACTTTTCTGAACAGCATATCTGATTAAGACATATCTTGATGGTCTTGGTGTTTATCACTTTTGTCACAAAGAACTCTAAGAAAATTAAGCAGCTGTAAGAGTGTTTGAAACAGAAAACCAGAAGTCAGTCTGCCACTCTTTTTAGCAGTAACTTGAGTAATGCTTATATAAAACTCACACTGTTACTCCAGTTATTTCAGTGTACACTGTTCAACACAATTTATCATATACCTATGCAATGAAAAATATTTGAGAGACAAATACAAATAGGCTAGAACTGCATTACTTAGCCGCTAAATGACCAAGCAAGGCCTGAGTGAATTCTGCCATCATCCTGGACACTTGCCAGTGAGGGTTCAAGGCCAGCTGTAATAGAGCAGCTATCTGGCCTTGATACCAATTGATACAGGGCTGTGTGAGAAGTCCTGGCAGGGTCTGGTCCCCTCTCATTCAGGAGCTCTGTTTATCCTGAGCCACTCTGCTCTGGTCCCTGCCTGAGTTACATTGCATCCATGCCCCTGCTTGCCATGTACCTTGCTCATCTGGACCAGCACACCGACCTGCAGCCTACTGGCTATGATTTCAGACCTACATCATGACTGTAAATTTGCCTGGTAACTCCTAATCTGTTGGCTGATGCCGCGTACTGCTCTGCTCCACTCTTGTATGGGTGTTTTGGTGCTGTGCCCGTGTCAGTGAGGCCACTGCCCTGCTTGCTTTACTGTTACCGTTGGCACTCACTTTGACTTTCCTTACAGAGCAGAAAGCTGTCAGTGCTCCCTGACACTAACTCCTGTATTATATTTTAATAATTTAAGATCTTGAGCAGAGGGCAGTCATAGAATTGCATACTGTGTGCATATGCACAGCAATGAAACAGTTCATTTTTTCTCTAAGGAGGTATCCTTTGCATCTTCCCAGATTACAGAAACCTAAAATATGTGCATGGAAGATTAAGTTTTGACTATTATAAGTATGCCTTGAATTAATACATGTGAAATATACAGATCACAAGAGATAAATTAAAAAATAATAAAGAAGTATTCATCATATAAGTGGAGATCTTGGAGATGGAGGAAAGTTAAGCACAGGACAGATTTTTCAATATCCACTGCAGAGGTAGGAATAAAATCCAGATTTCAGGAGCATTAGTCCACAGTCGCGTTCACGAAGTGCTGCAGCCTCCATTCCTGCCCATGATCTGCTTACTGCTCAATTATATATATAGGCAGAATAATACCTTTCCAGGGTTGACACAAGTAGCTGAAATTCCGAAGAATAAAAGACAAACAAAAGAAGCAATGAATTTCAGCTAACATGATTCCACTACTGAAGTACATCCAGCTGGAGGTGAGAAAAACCATGCTGAAGACAGGGATGAGACCCTGATTGATAGCCTTGTTTGAGAGAGGAATGAGACCAGTCTGACAGATTCTGGCACAAATTGTATTTCCTGCTGTTCAGGCAACCTGATTTCATTTATGTTCATTTATGCCAGCTGGGTGTATCTTATTCTTCTCTTCCCCCTTCCAAGTGCTGTAGTTCCATATTTCTTTTGCTAAAAAGCATCTATACCTCTGGTAAAAAAATGTAATTAAAAGACAGTTATTCACTTTATCTATCTAGCTGATGTTTCTTTAGTTTTATCTTTTGTGTGCTCTGTAAAAAAAGGAAAGCTTTATGTGCTCCTTATTATGATTCTACCTTCAGACCACAGGTCAGTGTCAGTTTATTGACACTGACCTGTGAAATATTTCTTGTCCTGTTATCTGTCTGTTCTGTAGCTTTCAAGATCTACATTCCCTGTGGCTATGAAGTTATAGATCATGTAGCAGTGGCACTGCTGCCCCCTCTGTGCTGTACAGTAAATGCATCAAGTATGCCATCATTAAGATAAATTATGGCCTTTTGTGAACATTTGAGTCTGTATTTTTCAGTATTACAAAGAAGATGTGCTTGAATTAAGATTAAGGATGTCACTTAAATGCTGGAAATAAATTCATTATTTAGTACAATTTTAACAAGGGAATTAAGGCTAGTGTTTTGTGTAACATGATATTTCTGTTGTAATACCGAAGCAGAAATAAAATGACTGGGAAATAAATAAAAAATATTAAAGATAGGAAACTTTTTTTTTTTAATTCAGATTTGAGTTATAAACTCACAACATGGTGATAAATCTGCACATGTTTAGCAGATCTGCTATGCCTTGCTAAATGTCATTGGTCCTAAATCTGAGCTGCAGAATATAAGCGGTGAAAGTATTTTACAGTGGCAATGAGGGGAAAAAAAAAACATGGAAAAAAATCTGTGCTCATATATTTTTAAAACATGCATATTTTTACGTACAATATCTTACACTCTGAATATGTGGACTTGTGTGCATATTTATGTGAGTATAGGCTTATATAAGTATTATAATGATTGCTAATCAGATCGACAAATATACAGCATAAAAATATTTTCCACTATTACAATTACCACTGGCATATGATGAATCAAGAATTTTGTTCACACACAGTTTGAAAGAGCATATTAAATATCTCCGAGCAGGGAAACAGATGAAGGATTAGAAAGTGCCCTACAGGTTACATTTCTATGATACAAAGAGTCTATGAAATATAATAAACAATGGATTTTGAAAGTATACCAAAGAAATGAACAAATCCGGAGTGATATCTTCACTTCTTTGTGAGGGGCTCCTATTATAGCATCAGTGGCCAGAAAGTTGGTCGGGGGAGGTCTAGTCACTCACACTTGCTCATGGATGTTTTTGCAAAGGAGGAAAGGGAAGCAGGAGTGACAGGAGTGAATGCTTCCATTCCTTTTACTTGTCTTTACTCCTTAGGTGAGCAGTATGGCTTAGTCAGCCATTAGTATTTGAAATCATGGAGGAAGTAGGGGAGAAATGGGATCAAGTGAACAGGAACTCCAATCCACAAGTGACTGCTCTTGATTGGGTCTTACCCCTATGTGCGACTGCATTCCTGTTAGAGTTTGCTATGTGTTTTCTTTGCCTTTGCCTATGGTTAGAGCAGGCTTTAGAAGCAAGGCAAGTTTCTGCTAAATGTTTGATAAAAATGTAAAATTAGCCTGACTTTAAAGTTTATAAATTCTCACCATAAAACTTTATAGGATTATTGGAGAAATACATTAAGGAGATAAAACAAAAAATTTCCTGCTCTTTCCTCAGAGAACAATAAATAAGACACGAAAGGATGGCCCTTTATTATATTATAGGTCTGTGAGACATATTAGTTTTCCAGCACACATTAAACTCAGTGAGTGGCATTTGTATTATGAAAGTCTGTCTGAAAAGCATCTCGGTTGCAACATTACAGTGCCAGACTTGATTGTTGTCTCTAGACAACCAGATACATATTTTCACATCTTAATCCCCATTTTCCCAGATTTCCTTTACATTTCCTAATACATTACTTGAGGCTTTTTAGATGAGTTTAGATGAATTCTTTCCCCTGTCCTTGCTAGCTATTATCTTTGAACTGTAGGAATAAAAGAAGATTTTTGTCAGAAGCACCCATTAAAGATTTCAGCAAGTGTGTATTTGAATATCACTAGAACAAAAACAGTGTCTATGCATTTAGTATGCAAAGACTTCTGATTTAGCTTGTTACAAATGTTACATATTAGTAACATTTAAAAGACTTTGCTTATTTACTTGAGAGTGGAAACTAGTTAGCTGAGAAGGCTAAGAACTGATGCTTGTTAGACTCTTTAGAGAAGATGTCACACCTATTTTTGTGATGTGGCTCAATTTCTTATTCTAAATTACACTGTGTGAGAAGTGAAGTTTGGGATTTTTGTATTTCAGAAATTACTGTGAAAATTAAAAGCTGCTCAAAAAAGTATAGTAGAGAAAGAAATATCAGGTTAATTTAGAAAAAAAAATTTAAAGTTCTAAAAAGTGAACTCAAGACAGCATGAAACATATTATACTGTGAATATGAAAATGTGGAAATATTTATTTTTTAAAGTGTTTATGTAGCTTTCTGCATATTATTTTTATGATGACAGATACATATATACTTACTAGAACTTGGACTTTTCTCCCATCTGTACTTCTGAGTATGAAATCATCCCTAGCTGAATGTGAATTCTGACATGCCAAAGTATAAGAAAGATTAACTTGGTTATGGTGCCTTGTTTTGCTCCCCAGGTTAATCTTGGAAAATTACTGATATGTTCGTATGACCAGAAACAAGAATATTCTTCTCTGTTTATCTTGGAGAAGAGAGACTCCAGGTGTACCTTATAACTGCTTTCTAATACCTGAAGGGAACCTACAGGAAGGCTGGGGAGGGACTTTTCATAAGAGTGTCCAGCAACAGAACAAGGGGATATGGTTTTAAATTGAAGGAAAGTAGGTTTAGACTAGATCTTAGGAAGAAGTTCTTCTGTACGAGGGTGGCGAGACTCTGTAATAGATTGCCCAGAGAGGTTGTGGATGCCCCCTCCCTGGAGATGATCAAGGCC
The DNA here is from genome assembly GCA_033124195.1 of Coracias cyanogaster. Taxonomy (NCBI): domain Eukaryota; kingdom Metazoa; phylum Chordata; class Aves; order Coraciiformes; family Coraciidae; genus Coracias; species Coracias cyanogaster. Next base: position 30,752 of record JAVSBS010025282.1, on the reverse strand, counting down.
AGGTTGGATAAGGCCTTGAGCAACCTAGTTTACTTGAAAGGTGTCCCTGTCCATGGCAGGGAGGTTGGCTT
>JAVSBS010025282.1:0-18658 GCA_033124195.1 Coracias cyanogaster | reverse complement strand
CTGTCTGATTGCCCCTTTTCCTGACAAAGAGGATCTAAACTTAGTGCAAAGGAAAAGCCCAGCTCCATGGAGATCACAGACAGGAAGCATACTAGTTTCAGCTCAACCCTTTTGCATGACCTCTTGTGCAAATACAAGCAAAGGAACATGGGAGGATAAAAGGATTTTTTTTTCTCATATATTCTAGCTGTCCAATACAGCTGAATATACTGCCTCATATCTTTTTAATTTATCTGAGTATACACAGTTACACGCACTCAGATATTATAGTTTTATCCTCTCTGAAACCTTTGTACTAAAGGAAAAGCTTTTCTAAAGGAAAGCTTTGTCTTGTTCTACAAAGAAAAAAATTCTACCAAGATGAACAGAATTTTTTTCCAAAAGAATCTTATGGATGTTTCCCAAAGAAAATCTTAATTATCAAAGCTAATTCAAGTAAAGCCAACAAACCTGCTCAGTCTTATAGCATAAGAACTGCAACTACTGCTGTTTTACTTGCTTCTACTATGCTGCAAATACTGCTCTATTTCAACAAGAAATGTGGAGTACATCATTAGATGCAGAAATACTTGTCATGGATTATTTTTTTTTTTTTGTAAGACCAGATTTGCATGTCTGTATTTGCCTATGTGTTTTCCTTTTTGTGGAACTATAAATTAAGCCCTCAGAATGACCATTTACTCTTTGATGCACACTAATCAACATACACATGACATTTTATAATTAATTCTGAACTAATTAACAGTAATTAGCTGTGTCTGTCAAAAATATCAGTAGCCATTTAGAGCATATTACTTGTCAGTCAAACATATTTTAAATAAATTTTGATAGCATTTTTGGCTTCAGTTAACAGAACATCACAATCTTGCTACCATTTTTGTGGATGTTATTCTAGCATGTGAGGAAAGGACTATATGCATATTTATGGAAGAATATTTCCAAGTATGTTACTAATATTATAGTGGCTTGAGTAAAGAAAAGTGCATTATCTTCACATAGATAAACTATAAAGTGTTGAATTAGAAATATAATAGCCAGTGAGGGAAACACTAAAGCCTAAACCAGAATTATAATAATGCTATTTTCTCTTTTTTAATATAATTTTTATGATAGTACTGATTCTGTGGCTCATAAATAATTGTCTAATAGTATCTTCAAATTTGAGGTTTTGCATATGGCTTTAAATTTTAGGTCCAAGGTGAGTGATGGAGTTGTACCTGGGTTAGGCTTCAAAGAATATTTTTCCAATCTGTGAATGCTACCAATGAGGCTGAGCATTTGATCCTTTCCACATCATGGCTGGAGATGAAACTTCATTAAACTTATGAATAAATGAGAAATACTGCAATGAGTGCCCAAGTATGTACAGTTATTTTAGATTTATACCAGCTCTTTTATGCCTGCATAGTTAGAAACTGTTAGGTAATATTCTGACTACACATCTAAAAATAAAGCACTTTTTCAACAAACAACTTTTTCAAAGACAGGAATTCTAAGAAAGCAAATCCTTTTCCAAGCAGCAGTAGCACAGCTATGGGGCAGGATGCCTTTGTAATGTGGACTGACTTGGTGAGAGTCACCTACCATTCCCTTTCATCACTGTTCGTCAAAAAGAAGCTGTAAAGGAAGAAAAGAGATTTGGAGGTGATTCCTGGGTCTGAAATCTATCCTCTGAAAGGGATAGAGATAGAACAGCTTGAAGATGGGTCAAATTTATGGTAAAAACCATTGCCATTTTATGGACTTGACACCAACTTTGCATGGAACTACACTGCTAAGAATGTATAAGGGTAAAATCAAAACAAGACATGCATCCCAAGAGGCAGCTCAAGTCTCTTGACTTATTGGGCTTTTTGAAGGTGATCCTGTGGCCACCTTTATAGGCAAGAGCACATTTGATGCTCCAGAACAAGCAAGTGATTTTTGTACATGAAAGTGCACTTTTTTTCTGGATGCCTCCTCTTCCATACTGTTTTCAGCATTTTATATGAAAGAATAACAGAGTTTCTGACTGTTAATTCATTAATGAGCATTAGGCCATCAGACAAATCAGGAAGGAAATCCCCTTTCAGAGAAGAAAAAACAGTGACCTAGCAGGTAAATGGATTTTCAAGGCTTCTTCCTAAGATCATACAGTGTGATATTACCTGCGAAAGCTGAATTATGTTCTTTTTCTTTGGTTTTTTTAATTACTTTTTCTGCAAAAAGGGAATCTCCTGGGTTATGGTTCTGTCTCTGAAGAGTGTACAATATTCTACAGATTTAGGTGGAGGTAAATGTTTTGTTGCTAAGCTTATCAGAAATCACAAGAGCAAAGCAAAACACTATCCCCTAATTTCAACACTGACACGAAATGCCAGTGCTTCTCTTCAGGGATTTGCTATCAGAAACGTGTCCATAAAAATGTAAAATCAGATCTTGAAGGCTGAACATGACCTTGGAATATAATTGGAAAAAACTGTACAGATGTTGGGAGAAAGATATTTACAGAAGTAAAAAATACACTTTTATTGAAAGTATTACTTTTTTTTTTTTACTGCAGTTTCATGCTAAAAGACTGATTCTTTTAAAGCACATTCTTGAACCCCTTCCTTAATATTTTTCCATGTTTTGAGTGAATGCTTTGTTTAAATTTTAAGGCAAATTAAAAGAAGTGGCTTTTAGAAGAACGAAGAAAATTAAATAAATTTTTCTCATAGCATGCAATCATCCAGAAAAAAAAAGAAAAAAAAAGTTGATCAGCTTTTTTCAAAAATACCCTATGAACTTATTTGAAAATCAGTAATAATTCTTTAGAAAATAGGCCAGTACAACAATGTGAATAAAAAAGAGACCAGGATATATACAGGTTATCATAATGCATGAGGAGTTTTGCAAATAATTTCTTCCATGCAAAATAGCTAGTTTCTGAGTTTACCAATGAAAATATCTTAGGACTTTAACTTCCTTTTACTTAGCATGCAGTTCTGATGGTGTAACATGGCACTGCATGAACTGTTTGTTATTATTTTTCTGTTTTCTGTCCTCATGTTGATCAAACTGGTAAAATGAAACACATGCTTACAGCACCATGTGAAGCTTATCTTAACCTACCTGTTTCCTTGGCCAACATAGAGAGTAGCATGAACTGACACTGCTTTCTAGGAACGCCTGTCTTCAGTACCAAACATTTTCCTAGTGTTTTGTCTGACTCTTGTTTCATTTCTGGCTGTTTATTTACAAAAAGCTGAAAATTATAATACAATAAGCTAACACAATACCTGTAATTTAATAAAACAACTGAATGTCTAAAAAATTGTTTCTAGGTTTAATTAAATGGTTAGATACATAAAACATCTGCATAGCATCAATGGTGCTTAAAACTTGAGTATTATTATATGTTGATGCACTGAGATGTTTGGTTTAAAACCAGTCCAGTCCTAGTGCACTTGGAAAACCTGCTTTTCTCACTTACTCTCTTAATTTAGGAGAAGGGTGTGGATGAATCCATGCTTCAAGTGTGGGGAGGGGAGACAGTTATGTTGCTGAACTTGCACAGATTTTCTTATTTCATTCTTCTTAGCCCTGCAGTGGAGACTACACAAAGGAGAAGAAACATTACTAATGAAGAGACCTCTGCAGACTGTTAACTGACGTGACCAATGAGCAAAAAAATGAATAGCATGCAGTAAATGGTAACTGATGTTAGCTAAGTATGTTCTCACTCAGGTGATGCTATGTCAGGCATAGATGAGCTAGCTACTGGAGAGAGAGCACAAATCCACAATGAGGTGCAGTGCGGAGGTAGGAATCTCCAAGGAATGAGGTTAAAGCTGGGTTAATTGTGCCTGCCTCTGAGAACGACTAGCAAGTATGGGTCGAGCATGAACCTAATATGGCAGTAATGATTTCAGCTCAGGAGCTAACAGCTAAAGCTAAATCAAGGTATTGCTGCACACTGCTGCATTCACAGTATTGCCATATTCTCACAGTCTCAACGTGCTTTTTCTGACTGGAAACTCTTAAACTCAGAGCCAAAGATCTAAGCCACAAATCCCTCCCTGTGGATGAGAATGATAAGGACAGTATTAGAACCTTTTCTTTTCCCCTCACTCTCTTGCATCTCTGTTCCGTATTTCTGCTATTTTTCTGTTGTGCAATTACATAATGTGTAAGAAGATTATCCTGAATAGTCAATGAATCATTATTTCCTATTAAACATATCTAGCAAAATAGAGATAGTGTTTACACTTTCCATAGTGATAATTTCAGACCAAAGTTCTGGACCTGGATCAAGATACAGATTTGGCATTCTGTGTAATTGTATCCTGCTTAGACATTACTGAGATCATCTAAATATGGAGCCAAACAATGACTTTTCTGACTCCTCCTTTCCTTAAGATATGGATCCTTGCTTCTGAACACTTTGCCTCTGAAACCAAAGTACCTGATGTGAAAACAGGAAAACTGTAGGTGACCATTGGCACAATACAGCTGTTAGGATGTCTTTTCATGGTTGCAATTAGCATTTTCTTTATTATATTATATTCCAACTGGTTTCTCTTCAATGTATGGAACAGTTTGGTTAAGTGCCTGGTAAACCACCAAGGAACTCTGTAACTTCCTTTGAAGTTTCTGGAGCCAAATGTTTATGCTTCATTATAAATTGCTACCTTCTTTCTTTCAATTTTAAATTCTCCAACTACTTTAATTAGGCTTCCCTAAAGGTCAGAGAACATTAACAATCTGGTCATAGTCTGGCTTTTTGAAGTGCTTAGAAATCTGCTGCTAATGCTATTTGAGGAAAAGTAAGTAGGACCTAGCTGTTCTGGCTAGATAGAATAATTAATAATAATAGCTATATAGTGATGACAGATCCAGGTTAATTGCATACTAATTAAAGGCTATAGTAATGCAAATGACTGTTTGCATTTGAAATAATGGCTTGTGGCCACAGCAACTCACAGAAATGTGCCATATCCTCTTGGCAAGATCTCAAATGGGAATAAAATTCATTTGAGACATGCACATGATCTAGTCTGAAAGGCTATCTGCAGTGAGACAGCCATAGTCATTAACGAAGAAGAGTTTGAAAGGAGCTGAAGTTAAGTTCTGAAAGAGTGAGTGGAGAAACTGGCTTGCAGAGCTGTGAGTCAATCAAAAGATAATTAAGATAGTGCAGAGTATGAGAACTATTCAACATGAAGAACCAGATCTTTAGTTAGGGGCAAAAAGGGAAGGAGCCAGTAGGGGTGTCCCTTAGTTAGTTATTCCTGGATACCTAGAAAGGAAATAAAGGTGCTTGCCAGTCTAAGGATGACTGCCTGAAAAAGGAGTGCTGGCTAGGTAAGAACTATAGTAGAACTCAGTGCTGAACTAGTTCAGAAAGCTAGTTTGAGGCTTTACCTGCGGTGTTTTTTAGTGCACTGTGAGTGACATAATGTGAAAGGGTTAACTGGCTGTTTCTGGAGAGGAAGAACATCTGATACATTGAGAAATCAAAAGCCAAACTGAACACTCTGAAGAACTACTCCTGTTAATACATTTAGGGAAATAGAAAAGATGCCAGAAAGACAGTCATGCACTACTAAATACATAGACTAATAGTAGATTACAATCCTGGATTTCTCCTGCGTCTGATTCTTATTAGACTTTGGCCACATCCAAAGTAAAGCCACTGCTTTTATTAAAGGGGGAAAAGTAATATAGGAACAGAGAGAAAAGAAGAAAGAACTGGGCTCATTTCTAGTGGTTATGTTAAAGTATAGCTGACATTCAAAGAGTTTTGGATTATATATAGTTTTATTTACAGGGAAATTCAATAGAGAAGTGCAAAATTTGAAAGAAAATGGCAAAACCAGTGAAATTAAATAGTGACCTAATTAAAAAAAGAGAACCATTATAATTATATTTGTGTTCAGTTTTAGCCTATGGGATCTATAAACACGCCTCAAGGGCCAAATCTCTTCTGTAGAACCTTGCTAGAATGCACAATCATGTAGTTCTTCCATTGTATTTGAAATAGGTCTGAGGCTTCCCTCTAAAAGGGTGTCAGAGAGAATTTGCCCTGGAATGCTTCATGCTGGAAAAGATATCAGTACCCCTTCACTATGAGTACAGATGGAATGAGAGGCAGCTGACTGTAAAGAAATCCTAACCCTAAAATATTAACTTGGTTTTCTCTGTATATGACTGCAACTATTAGAGCAGATTTAATACTAAAAGAATCTGTATACGCAATATTTCCTTATGTGCATTTCAGTGTTTCATTATTGGATTGAATGAAAAAAATAATAAAAAAATTTTCTGTGCTACACTGGAACAGATAAAGTAATACCCAGCTGATTAAGAAGTTGTGAATGTTTGAATTCATCTATTCTACAGAAAAAAATTGTGGCCAGCTTTCAGACTCTCTTCTGACTGAGCAAAATGTTTAATCCAAATCAAGCTTTATGAGGATGCTCCATTAATCTTGTTTTTATAATTCAAACTAATGTAAACTTTAAATACAAATGTGTTTATAACTGGTAATTAAAAAAAAAGTAACAATTTAATTGGAGCCATTAGAGTTTCAAAAGATTTGGTAAAATAAAATTGTTTAGTCAAAAATAGTCTTTATAAAGGTCTTTTCTTAGTCAGAAAAAATAAACAAGATTACCTTATCAAGGGGCTAGACCTACAACTGGTGTTAGTTGACATTGGAAATGGACTTCAGCAGTGTAATGGTGACCAATATCAGTTGAAGAGTAGGTCCAAACTGATTAGCAAAATAGTGAATAGATCATGTGTCTTACATAGGTATGTGGTTTTGTTTGTAAAACTCTACAGCACCAACTGCAACTTTTTCCACTGTTTTGTTATGAGTTCTTTTTCTTTCCCAAAATAAAAGGAAGTGACTTGAATTCATCTTGCTCTTGCAGTTGAGCTGCTGAGAATGTATTTTAAAACCATTAATAACAGGACATTCAGTTCTTTCATCAGCTTAAGTGGACTCAAACCATGGGGCTCGAATTTAAAAAAAAGAAAGATGACTTCATGCACTTTGAAATCAATGTGGAATTCTTATAAAAAAATGAAATAAATGACTTGCAGCCTAAAAAGCCACTCATTTTTCTAATATACACAGTGACAGAGGATTAGGATATAAGTGGCAAGATTATTTAAACAAAATGGAAAAGTATAGTTTTTCTGTTCAAGGCATTTGAGGTATATTTATTTTGAGGAATACGCTGTTTACAAGAAGAAAAGAAAAATGAGAGAAACACTGAGGCAGAAAGGGTAATCGGTTACTGCTGATACTAAGAAACTGCTTTTACAGTACAGGAATTTAAAGAGATGACATCTGAAAGGCACAAAGAAAAGTACTACCAGAAAACAATTTAATGATAGGGTAAAGCAACAACAAGATCTGTCTATCTCTCCAATTTTAGAACAGTTAGAAAGGCATACTAAAATTAATTATTTGAAAGTCAGGAGATGTGCTGTATCTTCCCCCTCATCACCTACTCCCCCAGAGAATAAGACTTACAGCACCAGAACCACAAATGTGCTTTAAAGTCCAAGTTGAACAGCACAGTTTACATTTCGGCTATATAAGTAACAAACAGAGCACTAACCTACGTGAGCCCAGAGGACTAATAATACAGAAATTGATGTTGTAATGTGAATAAACAAGGTAAGTCCTGCTCATGGCACTGGAGCAATACTATCTTTGTGAGTGACATGGGAAAAGCAGAAAGGTCAACTAATCTGACAGAGTGTTGTGGTACAGACTCCACAGCTTTTCAGGCTGCATTGCGATGTTGACACCCACTGCTGTGTTCTTACTTAATTACAGGAATGCGGTGGGCTGGAATAACTTAGTACTGGCTGATCTTGATTCATGAGTGAGGAGAAGCAATTTGGTACCTTCCTGTGCTGGGTGTGGGTACAGTGAGCTGGAACAACTACGCAATTCGTAACCACACCTGAAACTCCTGTCACCTGGGAAACGTATCTGCAATCCCTCCTACCTGGATCACAGCCCACTTTAAAGAGTGCCAAGATTGCCTGACAAGAATTATGGCTGCAATGAAAAAGTACTGACCAAAGTCAATAATCCTGCAACCCTATAAATGCCAATTCTAAATGAGGCCCCTTGCAGCTCCCCGAGATCGCTGTGAGCTGCTTCTTGACACCTCCCTCTGAGCTGGGATGCTCAGGGAGACTTTAAAGCCTGCTGGTAAAGTCTGACAAAAGGGAAGACCACCCAACAAAGGGAGAATGAACAGCTCACTATAACTGGCTTTTGTAAAATTCTGAAAATCATTGGATACCAAAATTTACTATAATCTGCAGAAAGGGAAACATCTTAATCATAGTTTAACCTCTGTGCCTGTATATATATTAGTTCGTGTGTATTATGTGTGACCTGCTTAGATAGCTTTGCTGAATCCTTATCTAAATCACTGTAAAGATTATAACCACTTATTGATTATTAACTGATTAAACATTGCTATATATTTATTTATACAGGCTGACCTTTTGATTTATTGTAATAGTGTTAATGACTTTTAAACTGCTGCTACCTTAAAGTTATATAGGACCTACAATGCCATGTTAAATCACTATCATTAAAATGCCTGTAAACAATGTCATGTTAAATCACTATATCTGAAATCTCCATACCCAAATACTCTTAGCCATAAACTGTTGATCAAGTTTGGGACTAGGACTGAATCTATCTGCACTCTCTGAAGGAGTTTGGAAAGTGTGTCCTTTCTGAACCTTGTGATGGTATGGGAAGGCTTCTTTTACCCCTTTCATTCCTCTATACGCTTATAAACAAGCTGTTCACCAAATATGGGACTAAAGGCGAATCTAGCTGCACCTAGACTCCTCTCTGAGAAGTTTAGAGAACAAGGGGCTCCATTCTGAACGTTGTGACTTAACAGGAGAGTCTCTCTTATCCTTTGTGTTCTTAGACATGAGTCGTTGACCAATTCAACGGGAGGGCTTCCCTTCTCCCTTTTCATTCCCAATCTCTGTGTAAAATCATTCCAGCCCAATCCCAAATCAATTTACCTTTCTATATTTCTCCAACATAGTCAGAGTGAACCTTGCCACCAAACTGAACCTTCTGTTACTTTGCTAAATTCTATCAAATTCATTAAACTTTGTCAATCATTCTACCTCAATAAAACATATTGCTGCTTTCCTATTCTGAGGTGCATTCCACTCATTCTGCACATCCTGTGACAAGTGATACAAGTGATTTTAGTGCTTTAACCACTCCTTCCATGACACAGAGGAAACATCATATTGATTGTAGGGACAACAAGAAATCTAATTCTCTACCTGAAACTAATAGTGAGTCTGAAATATTTAGAGTCTTTAAACAGGGGGAAAATAATAAATTAATGACAATTGGTGCTATAAAAGAATATTTTACAGCCAATGAGATAAAAAAGAGATATCCAGATGTTCCTGAAGACATAGAAAACCTGTCAAGACACTGCAAAAGCAAGCTATCAGCAGAAAATGGTGCTAGGAGTAGGAACACTGCTGTTAACTATGATGCTTGACATGTGGAATACAGGGTAGCTTAATAAATTGACCAAAAAAGAAATACTGATGACCAGTGAAAAGAGTTTCCTTAATAAATATATTGGAAAAGAGAAATATCAAAGTGCATGTTAGACCAGAAGAAAAATAAAAGAACAGTACTTTTGAAATAGTACAGCATCGATACTCCAGGATAGCATTGCTCTAACTTCTTGCATTCAGATACTTGCCAAGCGAACTGAAGTAAGCAACTGCGGGTAAATATTTCCACTACATTTCTCCTGACTAGAGTTTTGAAAGGGTGCTCCTCAGTGTATCATCTGCACAATAACATACCAGGAAAAAAAGCTTCAAGCATGTTAGGAGAACTAATAGGATGCAAAGTCAGTGGTGGCACATAACATGAGAGGCATATAAAAATTCACTTCAGAGAACATAGCAGCAAATTGAGAACTCTCCAGGAGAAATCACTACCTATTAGTGGTCTAACAATCGTGTTCTGAAAGTACTCACATAAATGGCACTTTAACCTGCAAAATAGAATTACAACACACCAGGACCTTCCTCATCAGATACATCACTTTTACTGGACTTTTTTAGAAAGTAAGGGCTTGTTCCTAGAAGTTTGACCGTTTGAATTGGTTTCAGTCTATCAGACTACCTCAGGTATATGCACAAACATGAAATAAGAGAATACCGAACTCCAGCAGGATATTTAAGATATTTATCCCAGTTAATTAACTTTTAAAAGCATGCCTGTGAAACCCCAGGCTATAGCTTAACTAAAACTAATGAATGGCTGTGCGGGCTTCGCTGCAGCTGCTAACAATACTGAGCCTTCACTTAGGACCTTCTGATGGACCTGTGTGAAATCTGGGTGTCTGGTGCTGCTTTGAATCAGCAGAACAAACCAGACCATAGAAATTACGTACGAGGTAATATGAGAAACTACTGAGATAAAAAACACATTTGTGCTGCTTCTGATAGCGCAACCCAATGCATAGTGAAATACAATTGTTAATGCTTGCACAATAGATAAAAGTGACTAAATCTGTTCAAAAAAAGTCTTTAACCTGCACTAAAGGGCTTAATGTACTTCCAGCACAGCATGTCAGGCTCCTGCTTTTTGAAAGAAAGGTTTAGGCTAGCAGTTTCCTCTCTCACATCTGGCATATTGTGATTACTACTGCAGAATTTGAAGATTTCCATCAAATGCTGGCAAGGATACTTAGAAGTCATATTGGATTAACTGGTTATATTTACCACTATCTGCAAAACTGGTGCTGAGCATTTATGAATCCAATCTGCTATAGTGCTTGAACTTAGAGAGGACTTAATTTTACAGAGCAAAAGGATAAGGATAAAGCCTCTTTTAATAGGAAACATGCTATTGGCTAGATTTTTTACACTATATTTTGAATCTGGTACAGAGTTCAAGGAAATATTGTCATTTGATTTAAATTTGGTTACTTTTATGCGGTTTATGTGGTGGGTTGGCCTTAGCTGGCTGCCAGACATCCAATCAGCTGCTCTCTCACTCTCCCGCCTCAAAGGACAAGGGGAGAAAATAAGATGAAAAGGTCATGGATATACAAGAGGCCCTTACTAGATGCTACCTTCCACTCATTGTTTTAAGAAAGACATTTTCTTTAAGCTAGTACCTAAGCACCAGCTCAGCACCACAGGCCTGCAGTTTTCTTGAATGGATGATGATGTTAGGAACAGGTGTTCTTTTTGAGTCTGTCCCCTCCTTAGCTTCCTGGATATAAATAGGAAATTACTAAACTCCTGTGAGTTTGAAAATCAAGTGAATCAAGGTGCTATGTAATTAAACCTATGCTGAAGATGTGGTGCCTGATGGTAAGTAGTGTTTGCTTTGTGCATAATTGTTTCTGGCTGGACCAGTAATGGTTAGAGTTATCACAATACAATTATTTAGCTTCATGTAAGATGCTCGGTGTGCCTCCAGAATGTCATAACATTTTAATTTCCATTCATAATTTTTACAACATATACTTGGAGAACTACTTTTACATACTTTCCTGATGAAGAATGTGGCCTACTCCTAGCTCAAGGTATTGCTAGATGTAGCCAACTTACACCTTGTTAAAAACAAGAACACATTGTTAACAACAAAAAAGTGAGGGAAAGATACTAAAAAAAAGACAGTAAAAACCAGTATTAGGCTTTCTGACACACAAGCACAATGTAACCAAGAGTGACTTTTGTAAAGCTCTCACAAGGTGGAGGCAGAATTTTCTTCTAAATAAAGCATTTTTCTGAAGAAAGCATTACAAGCTTCAATCAGACTTTCCAATCCAGTGCAGACCTCCAAGGTTAAGCCTGACTATTAATTACAAACATAAATAACAACAGATCCAAGCTTACAGATTATTTCATACTACTGACAAAATATTGCACTAAATGAACACACTTCTGGGCAAACTGACCACTAAATAATTTGATGGAGAAGAAGTATTATTCTTATGTTCTTATGACAGAAGTATTTCACAATTTGGAAATAACCTGCTCAAAACTGAAGCTAACTCATCTTCCACTTCCATACAATCATGGTTTAAGGCTGCAGGTTTTTTTCAAATCACTGTATTTAATGTTAACAATCTTGTTTACCCACAGTACCCACAGTACTGCAGTAAAAAGGCAGTACCCACATTTTTACTCTATGCACAGTAATGCAAAACACCATTTATTTTAGGACAGAATGACTGCAGAGAAATACATATCCTTAAATAACAGTGAATAGACAGGTTAGTTTTTAAAATGTTTTTTCATGCACACTTGGGGTACTGGAGCATACAGGTACAAACTCTGTGTTCTGGTCTATATCTCTGGATGCATCATTCCAAGGCCCATTAATGCCTCTCTGAACCATCTCATAATCTGTTTATTAGCCTCTTGAAGCAGAACAAATAGATATGATTTTCTGCCAAAGTCAATATCTCTAATATATTTTCCTAAGAATTTGTGCCAACTACTCAGAAACTCAGAATCACATGGCAAGTACAACTCTGACAAGACTTCAGTCTCTGACTATCCATTTGTTCCTGGCAACTCACATAGTATGCTAAAACACTCTACAAAATTTCCATATATTTAGGTCTGACTGACATCTGTTTCTTCACTCAGAGAATTCTGAATCATCCAAAGTTGAAAGGTGTTTCTCAGTCATCCATCCTTTTCCAAAGAAATGCTGGTTCATCTCAAGTGAATCTTTCATTTCTTCTCTGCGCTTACTACTATTGAGTTCTAAACTGAGTCTTGCAGCATGATGAGGGGTATATTCCTGCTCTAGATACCCAGTTCCTGTATTTTTATTGGCTATGACTGGTTTTACTCACAGTTCTCTGCGACTGTGTTTTTCTCACTGTTCCTAACAGAAAGTACTGTTTATAACTGTCAGCATAAAACAGTGACCCAAGCTTGTGCTGTTAATTATCTGAATATACCAAAATATCTACTGTTTCAATGAAAAGTGGATCCATATCTTTTCAATAAATTGCTGATTTGTGTTGTGAGCACACATCTTCAGTGTTAATATCCCTGTAGATGCTTGTGAAACAGTGAGAATTGTCCATTGTTCATTTACTACAAACCCCACACTTCTCTTGAGGAAGAAAATCAGACAATTAGAGGAACTTTTTTCTTATTACTAGAGAAGGCAGAAATAAAAGCTCTATCTTTTAGAGAAATATATTGGAAATCTTACAGGAGGCATTGGATCTTTTACAATTTCATCAGTATTTCTATAATGGAAAAATCTGAATAGATTATTAAAAGGAAATCATCACGCTTTCTTTTGCTTTGTCTTGTTTTGTTTTGTTTTAATTGTGCAGACCTAAGTTAAAATCATTTCTGTATTCATACCACACAGCATTGTTTCTGTGGTTTGGGTAGTTCTTTCTTCCTTACCGTCACAAAGTGAAGTAGTGTTAGTTTTGCTTTAGAGTTACAGCAGTAAACTCAGCTCTGGAAATACACTGGTGTACTCCCCTTGAATTAGTGGACTGAAAGCCGAAGGAAGATACATAGATAGAAATATTGATAGGGCTTATTCCTTCTCACAGCACTCTTTCTACCAACTTTCTGGAGTAGAAGGGTTTGTGAAATAAGGCAATTCTGATGACAATCTTGAAAATACATAGATAAAATTGGGCATATTCTGAGTACTTGCAAAGAAAATGACCTCTCTGCATTTTCCAACAATTGTTGATCTTCTGTCAACAATTCGGCACTTACCTTCTTCACCTGGACTTTTTGGCATATGTCAGACCGATGGAGTACAGCAGTGTCCTTCTGGATGGTGAATACTTGAAGGACTAGCTGATGACACTGAGCTTTAATAGACTCAGTATATTAAAATTTTCATAATAGAGGCACTCAATAAATTCAATGTGGAAATGGAGAAGGAATCAGCAAAGAAATCTGAATGCAGAGATCAGATTTTCATATGCAAATCAATGGCATTATTTAAGTTGATGCCTTTTGTAAAAAAGGACCAAACCAGCTAAAACTATATTGTAACACTTCTTCACTTGTTTATGTGTTCCAGAAGATAGTAACTTCCCTGGGCAACCTGTTCAGTGACTCACCACCCTCAAAGTGAAGAATTTCTTCCTCATTTTCAGTCTAAACGTACCCTCTTCCAGTTTCAAACCATTACCCCTTGTCCTACCACTTCAGGCCTTTGTAAAAAGTCCCTCCCCAGCCTTCTTCTAGGCCCCCTTCAGATACTTAAGGCCACAATGATGTGTCCCCAGAACCTTCTCTTCTCCAAGCTGAACAACTCTACGCCTTTCTTTGTAAAAGAGATGTTCCAGTCCTCTAATCATCTTTGTAGCCCTCCTCTGGACCCTCTCCAACAAGTCCATGTCCTTCTTGTGCTAGGGGCTCCAGAGCTGGACACAGTACTTCAAGCGGGGTCTCATGAGAGTGGAGTAGAGGGGCAGAACGACGTCCCTTAACCTGCTGGCCATAATTCTTTTGATGCAGCCCCACATACGATTGGCTTTCTGGGCTGCACTCACACATTGTTGGCTCATGCTGAGCTTTTCATCAACCAGCACCCCCAAGTCTTTTTCCACAGGGCTGCTCTCAATCCACTCATTGCCCAGTCTGTATTTGTGCTTGAGATTGCCCTGACTCACGTGCAGGACCTTGCACTTGGCCTTGCTGAACTTCATGAGATTGGCATGGACCCACCTCTGACACCTGTCAAGGTCGCTCTGGATGGTATCGCTTCCCTTCAGTGTGTTGAACACACTACACAGCTTTGTGTCATCTGCAGACTTGCTGAGGGTACACTCAATCTCACTGTCCCTGTCGCCAACAAAGATGTTAAACAGCATATATTGATAACTAGCTTTAGTTGTCATCATAATAAGATCAAGAGGCTTTTCACTGTATTATTAAAGTTTGTCCCTGAATTCTGTGTCTTGCCCCTGAGGGTACCAGCAGCCCTGATTGTCCCTGCCCAACGCCTGCAGGTCTCTGCCCCTACCCATAGCCCAGGGCCCCGTATCAGCCCTCAGGGCCATCAACCCTTGCCCCAGAGATGGTACAGTGGGGCCAGTGTCCAGCTCCCCACAGCCCAGCCTTGCAAGGCAATGGGCCCTGCTGAGCTGGGCTCACCTGCAGGCCCATGTTCTGGCTTGGCCTCAGCCCATGCCCGTTCCCAGAGAGGTGACCGATGCCCAGGAGTGGGGCTGCCCCTGTGCCCCCATGGCTGCCCTACTCCTGGCTAGGGTGGAGAGAAGTGCCCTGGCTGCCAGGTCCTGCCCTGCCCAACCCAGTGGAGCCCCTGCTGCTCACAGCCCCAGGGAGCCACAGGCCTCTGTGGCAGATGCACCTGCCCTGACAAAGACCTGACAGTGATAAGGACTTGCCAAAGACCTATACCTTAAGTCCATTAAAACCTGATTACTTTGCCTCAGACTCTTACCCTGCCTTTGTCATGTGTTTGCCCAAGCTAATAAGAAGTGACCACAGACTCAAGCAGGGTACAAATGGAGTCTCCTCCAGGATTTGAGTCAGTCCTCCTCAGAGCAGCGGGACTGCAGCTGGAGACTCTCCCCTTGGATTGGGAAGCCGCCCAAGGAAACATCTCAGGATTGAGTGAGCCCTTACACCTGCACCCGCTGCTTTGGTGAGTGAATAATGGTTCTGGATATAGGCTTGAGTGAGACCCCACCCCTTGTGGGTGAGTAATCCCCTTTCTCAGTACTCATGTGTGGGAGGCTTTCCCTCTTGAGTGAGCATTTGCATATTTTGGATCATCTTTCTGAAAAGGAATATTGGCAAAATTTAAAAATTAGTTCCTGCCTGACATCCAAACTTGTAATTTACTTTGGTCCTCCAGAGTGCTGGGTGATTTTTGGCTGGAATAAATCTGAATTTTGGGTTGCTACTCTGTCTGTTTTGTGGGTGCCTCTGTGCCTTCACAGTGCCCTGACTGGATTTCAGTGTCTGGCCACAGACAAATCAATTCACTATCATTTCTGCCAGCCCCAGGAATCTCAATAATCTGTAGTCTCCTTTTAGTAATTCCTTACATCAGATATACACCTGTGTTTCACACACACAGCTCCCAAGTCTTGCTCAAACTAACTATACTGTACAACTGAAGCTTTTAAAAACAAATGACAAGTGAATGAAAATAAATGTCTTCTTGTCAAATGAGATCCACAACACCACATGTTAGTTTATCTTTCTTAAGGCAATGCATCTAATTGCTGAGCAATCAGTAAAGCATTATTTAAGAACTGTCCTAAGTAATTAAATTAGGCTACTCTAGTTTGGTTAAACACACATTAATCTTTCATAGTGACATCAAATTTGCAAACACCTTAGGGAAAAAATCTGCACTAAATCATTTGTAAATGTAATAAATGTTTAACCTGTAAAATAATAGATGAAGTAGAATACTTCAAAGCAGTTCTAGTTTACCTCTTTATTTCCTTGATTGAAAAACATGAATCAGCGCTGCTTAATAATTTCATTGTATCATTCATGCACAAAGTCTACTGTGTTGTACTTGACTGATGGGGAAAATGGGCAATTTGTATATGTTTTAAACAGAAAAAGTTTTTTTACAAGTTCACATTTAAAAAGTTCAAATTCTCCTCATTGTATTTGGTAAAGTACATAGAAGCTGCTTTGTTTTCTCACTGCAATTTAAAATTGGAAATGGGAGAAACTTAATTATGATGGGAATAATGTTTATTGGCAAAAGTATATCACTTATAAGCTATAATGCAAGAAGTACTACTTTTTAGTGCCATGGCCTGAGATCAGATTTAGAGAGACGGCCAATTTTTGAAGGTAATTTAGCAATATCCCTTCTAATGTTTGTGTTCAGCCTGGATTAACTTTGCATGCAGCCTCCTCTCAGTGTGAGACAAGTGGTGGCATTAGAAAATTATATAGCAAGTCTCTGCCACTCCTGTTGAAACTTGGCATGGTGAGCTGTACAGTGCGTGATCTTTCTCCTTCAAGTAGTTATGTCACAGCCCTTCTTAGAGGAATCTGTGGTAACTATGACTGCTCTGTCGGGTGGTGCTTATCATTTCACCGCATTAGACATTCTGTGAGCCAGAGCATCAAAGTGTACAGAAACTGAAAATGCTACACTGTGTTCTAGAATGAGGGAAGTGGGGACTATATGATATGGCCGTGACCATAGATTGAAACAACGTTCATGATTTGAATGCATTTGGTTTTCTGTGAATAACCCTATAGAAATCCCTTTCCATATGTGAGTACTTCATATGAATCCACCTACTCTTGGTTTCTGTATGCATTGTTTTATAATGTATGTTTTGTATCATTTATTTGCAGAAGTGATGGTGTGAAAAAGCCTGCAAATGACTATGTCTGTATCCAAACTGAACAGCAGATGTGTACTACAACATCACCTGAGTTTTTATTTGATCAGGGGATACTACGCATATTCTGTGCCTGGAGCACATTATATCACCCTTTTACCATGCTAGACTTTCTTCTTTATAAATAGTACAGTGCAAGCAGTGTACAAACATGATCTGGAAAAGAGATTTGTGTCCTGCAAGTCTCTGACTATGACTACGGTAGCAAACAGTTTGAACAAGCAGAAGTGGATTCATAGCACAGATGCTGATATTGAGAAAAATGTTGTAGCTCTATATTATAGAGTGCAAAATCTGATGCTGAGGATCTGATATGTTTGATTTTATTTTTTCAAGCTTCAAACTCATTCTAGACTGATTTCATTACGTGGCACTAAATGCACTTCTCAAACACTGTCTACCTTCAAGCTATGCCTAGAGTGAATGAAAGCCTAGTAAATGACAATTATCAAAAACTTTGATTCAGCAGCAGTCATAACTTCAAAACTGTGATTCAGAAGCAGAACTCCCAGAGATTCTTGGACTGTGTGGAAGATAACTTCCTGACGCAGCTCGTGAAGGAGCCAGCTAAAGAAGGTGCCATCCTGGACCTGTTGCTTGTTAACAGAGAAAGAATTGCAGGAGATGTAACAATTGGAGTCTGTTTAGTGCACAGCCATCATTAAATAATAGAGTTTTTGAATCTTGGAGAAGTAAGAGGAGGGTTAGCAGAACTACTGCCTTGGACTTCCGTAGGGCAGACTTCGGCCTGTTCAGGAGACTGACTGGCAGAGTCCCTTGGAAGGCTGTTCTGAAGGACAAAGGAGTCCAGGAAGGCTGGACATTATTACAGAAGGAAATCTCAAACGTGCACAAACAGGCTATCCCCATGTCCTGAAAGACAGGCAGGAAGGGGAGAAGACTGGCCTGGCTGTGTGGAGAGCTTTGGCTAGAAGTCAGGAACTGAAGGAGAGTTTATAGCCTTTGGGAAAGGGAGGAGGCCACCCAGAAGAACTACAAACATGCAGTTTGTCCATGAAAATTAGAAGGGCCAAAGCTCAGCTAGAACTCGATCTGGATATTGCCATAGAAAACAATTAAAAATGCTTCTATTAGTACATTAACAACAAAAGGAGGGCTAGGGAGAGTCTTCATCCTTTACTGGATGCAGAGGGAAACACAGTGACTGAGGACAAGGAAAAGGCTGAGGTACTGAATGCCTTCTTTGCCTCAGTCTTTAATAGCAGGACTAGCTG
>JAVSBS010025281.1:0-17251 GCA_033124195.1 Coracias cyanogaster | reverse complement strand
TTCCAGTTGGTGCCCGTTGCCCCTTGTCCTGTCACTGGCACCACTGACAAGAGTCTGGCCCCATCCTCTTGCCCCCCCCCCCGCTTTAGCTCTTGATCAGCATTGATCAGATCCCCTCTGAGGCTTCTCCAGCTGAACAGCCCCAGGGCTCTCACACCAACCCTGAGAGATGAGACTGCAGCGAGGTAAGAAACCAAACACATCTGCTTTAGCTCTTCCATCACACCAGCCCCTGGCGAGGAACACTGCTAAAACTCTGGTCTAAGGAGAGGGGTTGAGGACCGTTTCCTAGCTCCTTTGAGAAGCTGTGCCTACTCAGTTCAGGTGTCCGTGCTTTAACCCCTGCTCCCAGCGGGCATTAATACACGTTATAGATAAACAGCTTCCACAAGAGCTGGGGAAGCAAGAATCCCCCTCACTTGGCTGATCTATCACCAACTTCTACTGACAGAGAGAGGGCAAACAGCAGGCACTTACACAGCAACGCTGCGGGCTTGGTCATCCTGCAGACGATCCCTGTGGCTCTGTAAGGGAAGGGCCCAAACTCACAGGCTGCCGACGCGTGGACAAGCGCTAGCAAGATCCCGAAGGTCCCCAGCCTCATCCTGCCAGCCCAGAGCATCTTCGGCCAGAGCAGAGAGCACCAACAGGACCGACTGATCCTTGACTGTGCCAAAGGCTGCTTTCATACCTCGTTCAAAGCAGGACATGACCTGCTTCCTCCAGTTATCAAAACTCATCACACATTTCCTAATCTTCCTATAGTTTCCTCAAGACAACTCGAGCCACACGTTGCCTTCCTCCCACAGCAGGCGCTTGGGCTGCAGGACTTGGCTCTCCTGCCAAGACTGCTTTAACTCAGGACACGCACGTATCGAGGCGGCTGGAGAAAGCTGGAGGGGGGATGGAGATTAGGAGGAGATAAAGTCAAGGGAGCAACCTCACACTTTGCCTTCAGCAAGTTCATCATTTGGTCTTCACACAAAAACATTCCGTATTTTGCATTTCTGCAGCAATTTCCCAGCAAAGCTCTGTTTGAAAGGTACCCACGTTATTAACTGCTCCCCTCTCTGCTGATTTTAGGCACACTGTGGGGAAATTGAGTGTGCTCCTGGGAAGGGGGTCCCTCCTGCTACCGCTGGATGAATCTACATCTTCCACATCCGTGGAGAGCTCCGTGACCATAGGAGTGGGATGCTCCCTGCCTCTTGGCTGGATTTGTGGGCCCTCTTTGGTTTGTCACCTTCCAGCTGGGGAAGATGGAGCTTTTCATGCACATAGCCCCTCAGCTGCTATTTGGGAAATGTTAGAAACCCAAGTTCACACCCATACCACACCACCATCCCCCTGCACCCCTGTTGTGCAGCTGGAGCTCCAGGAGAAAATAGATGGAGGTTTTCAGCCAGGCTTGCAGCAGATCCCATTAACCATTTTACCACCAAAGACTGATGGAGAAGGCAGACGAGATCATGGCAGCGCCTCAGGAGCACACTCAACCCCCTGAGCAAGACGAGGTGCCATCCTCCCTCCTCTCCCTGGCAGATGCCTCAAGTCCTCCCCACACCGGGCGAGCACGTTTCCTCCCGGAGCCCCGCCGACCGGCGGCCCCCACCCTGCTGCACTGTTTTCTTCCTGAGTTGAGAAGGTGAACAGCCTCGGGTACCCCGCTGGAGGCACTCCCGGTCACTGACCCGCTGAGGGAAACCGAGCGTCTGCAGCCATCCTCTAGACTTCTCCAGGACAGGCTGCCTGCTGGGAGCCCATACTGCGTTATAAACCAACAATTCAGTGGTGGAAGCTGTATAAAGGTAGTGAGTGTCTGACCAGCACAGCTCCCGAGTGACAGCCCAGTGCCATCATCCCAGCCGCCGCAGCATCCTCACCACCCTGGTGAGGTGGTCTCTACAGGGACACCGCCCCTGATACAAAAGGATTTCAATTCAAGAGGCTTTAACCTTGTAAGAGCTCTGGTTTCTGTCCTTCAGCTCATGGCTGTCGCATGAAGCTCCACAGAAGCTCACAGTTCAAGGGATGCTGGTGCAGTGGCCAAGGCCTGGCATGAGGGAGTTCTGCAGCCACAGCAGGAGACCAGTGCCAGGTACCCCAGGCACTGCAGCGCAAACATCAGGCAGTTCAAACTTTACTGCAGCAGTTCTGGAGGGAACACAGCAGTAGGGAAGCAGCCCTGTTGAGGGTCACCACAAACCAATGTAGAGCAGGACCTAAGAGGCCACAACCACCCTTCTGCCCATGGCTGCAATTCATACCAGCACGAAGGACAGGGAAAACCACAGCACTTGGGTGTCCCAGGGTAGGTAAGAACAGAAAGACCAAGAACCCAGGGCCAACATGCTGGTCATGGCAGACCTACTGCATCTACAGCCAGCACCCCTGTCCCATCACTGCTTCAGAGGCTGCTGCTGGCAGATGACCCGAGCTGGGAGCAAGGGAGGACACAGGGGACTGCCGGGCATTGACTTCCAGCGAGAACAGGAAGGCTGGAGACTTTCTGCCTACAATAGCAAAAGTACATGGAACGTGGAGGTGCTGTGAGCACCCCTGCCCTGGAGTAACCAGGCAGCAGGGACACAGCAGCCCCTCCTCCTCCTCCTCCCAGGTCAAGGTCAAGCTAGCAGGAGGTAGGGCAGATCCAAGACCTCAAAGAAAGGTTCAGTCCAGCAAGCAGGAGGTGGGGCAGGCTTTCAAACACAAAGAAAAGTTCAACGCCAAAGCTGCCATGTAGCGCTCAAAAGGGGGTGCTGGAAGATCTTCTGGTAAACATCTGTTGGGTAAGGCTTTCTGAAGGCCATGCACGCACACATGTGCTCAGCACCTTGCTGGGGGCTGTCCTGTAACAAGGGGTCGTTCTTCTCCACAGGATCCAGAGCAGAGCTACATCAGTGCCATTAATCTTTGTGCTGCATTGACCCAAATGTTCAGTGTTACCCTGCAGCTGCTTCCTCAGAGAGCCTTCCAGGTAACGTGGCCACAGTCTGCTCTGTCAGCAGGACGGGCTCCAGCACCACCTTCAGGACTCCCGGAGCAGGTCAGCCCTGGCGCGGCAGGAGGACAAGCCCAAAGCCACCTGCTCCCATCTCACAGATCCAGGGCTCAGCAGCACAAGGCCGTTGTCAAGGCCACACTTCCAGCAACAGCCACCTCATGCCTTGCCTTGTCCAGGGTTGTGCTGTCAAGCCCCAGCAGCAGCAGTCTTGGGTTGAAAAGACTCAGCTTTGAGGAGATGTTATTTCATACAGTTAACTGTGACAGGCTTGGATCTTAGGCAACAAATTCAAACTCCAACTTGTGCATGGTGAGATTTTAACAGACTATCATCTGGAGGGTGAACCACCCATGAGGGTGTTTTGAACAATGAAGCCTTGTGGTTTTTCACTAAATTCTCCTGAGATCAACCTGATCTCTTCCCTACCACTGTCACCCATCATAACCTTCAAAAAAAAAAAAACAAAACCAGGAAATAAGCTGCCACACACAGGTGGCCCTAGGTCAGCCCAGGCTTTCCACAGCTGGGTTGAAGCCTGGAAGAACAGCCAGCTGGGTTCCTGCAGCACTGCCAAATGCAGACCAAAAAAACAGCAAATACAACTTTCAGTGCTAATAAAAAATTCCAGGTGGTTCCTCTGCAGCACAGCCCACTGAGCAAACACAAGCCTAAAAGCAGCGTCTCCCAGCATGTGCCCAACCCTCCTCGGCAGGCAGCTGAGCATTAACCAACCTCAAGCCCCTCACCACGGGTTTGTGACCATGGCTGCCCACCAGGCTTGGTGTCCCTCCATGATATCGCTCAGACAGCATTAAATACTAGCAGCCATTAAGGACTATTCTTATGAAGTAGAGGGGCTGGGATGAGGTGAAGGTGCAGTTGCCATGTCTGGTGGCGTGATGGGGGAACAGCCCTGGGATGGCCTCCAGCTGGCCTGACATGTACCCAAGGAGAGACCCTTTGGATGCAAATCCCATCAGCCTCAAAGCTAGGAAGTGACCACAGGGCAAAGACCAGAGAGGGGTTATAACACTTTGCTGGGCACATGCACAGCCGTCAGGATGTCCCTGGCTGCTGAGCAGAGGGACAAGCATGTGCACAAGTGAAACCAGCTCTTTGGAGAAAAGGGGAGGTCACACACAATGAGCTTATCTGCTCAGCAGCAGCCTCATTCCCAGAAGATTTGTTCCATGGGTTGAGGACAGGAGCATATCCTTGCTGACAAACAGGACTTGAAGGACTCCTCACGTCAACAGCCTCTTAGAAGTTTCTGCAGCAAGAAGAAAAAATGGCTAGCTCTCCCTCAACTTGTTTACCAGCAAGGACAAAGATCTGTTCTCAGCTGGGGCAAGCTGCCAGAGGCTATCAGGAGCCAAAGCAGCAGAGAAGCTGGTTTTATTCTGCTGCTCTTTGCCAGCCCGTGGACCATCACATGGCTGAGCAGGTATGTCAGGTGCCTTCACATGCAGCTGTGCTTGCAAGCATGAAAAGGACAAACCAGCAGCAGCAGAATCACAGCTTGACCTGCGAGCCAAGACAAACCCAGCTTCCTAAACCCACAGCCTTGAGGCCCTTTCTGTTCTCTACAACTTCTGGCCCAGCACAGGGTCACACTGCTCCCAGAAAACCTCACTGGGATTCCTCCGCTTCCAGCAGCCTTGCTCTGGAAGTTTCAAAGCTCATTTTTTCCTGTGTAACCTAAGTTCCCTCAGCTAATTTAAGGCCTACGCTGTCTCGCCCACAGAAAGTGGCAAAAGCCTCAAGACAGATGTTCTGTTACCTCCAGCCACTTCTCAGATAAGACATCTCAAGTAATCCAGCACTAGGTGCTTGTTGCCTAAACCATACCAAAACAGTTTCTTTCCAGCTGCCAAGAAACACCCTGTCCCTCCAGAATGGGCCCAGGCACATCTCAGCTGACTGGGGCACTTGGAGACACCACCGTGATGATCAGATACACCCTGAAGAAAAATCCGTCACCCACAAAAGGCACTGCTGAGCACAGGTACACTCACCACAAAGAGAGGACACTACCTCTGAGAACATCCTCAAAGGCTTACACAGAGTATACCTGAAGTACCAAAACTCATCTCCTCAAATTACTTAATTCTAAGTATTTAAAAGACTTTCTTGGAAAATTTTACCACCGTCCTACTCATCCTCCGCAAGTCTCCAGCAAACTGAAGATGTGGTAGAAAAACTACTTGGTAAGAGGCTTGGAAAGGAAACTGTTCAAAGCCAAAACCCCCGTCACTAAGATTAAACTTGCTGCCTCTGGTAAGACCAGCGAACCATGCTGAACATCAGCCTGACCTGAAGCAGCCAGACCAAGCACCACCAGTTAGCCTGTTACAACAGCTTGTAGCAACTCATGCGTGTTAGCCCTGAGGAGACACTTCCAGAGTCACCAGCTGCAGGTAGCGCTGAGGAAAAGCACAAGTTTCATGAGTAGCTCTTCCTGGAAAGCACCAAGTTCAATCCCCGAGCCAAGACAGCACATTGCGATGCCACCAGGCTCGAGGGGTCAAACCCCAACCTTTCCAATGACCTGCTTCAAGATGTCCACGCTCTTTGTGCCTGCACCTTCAGCAAGTTCACACAAACCACAAGCTGTCCCAGGCTCTTCAAATGCTGAAGGTTGCTGGAGAACCAGGCAAGGAGCTGAGTTTAAGGCTCTGCGAGCGTCTTTTCCCCTCATCCCAACTCATTTATGATTCATCAATAAAACCAGCACATCCTGTGCTTTGCACAGGCAGTTTTCCCATGTACAGCGGATACAAGTCCTGATAGAAATGCCGGCAAGTTTTATTGCAATCCAAGCCCTTAACCAGACCAGGAATTCAAGGGAGCACAATGAAGTAACACACGAGTTGCTCTGCGGTGAGAGCTCAAAGCTGGATACAGGCACACAGGCTTTGCCTCCGCATCCCAAAGCGCTGGAGAAGTTCACATCTTGCATAAATTCTTGCTAGACAGAGCTGGACACACTTATTCTCCTGTAATTTGGGGGAAATTAAGCCTTGAGTTTGATCTGAATTTGGCAAGATTAAGTTAAGCCTGGACCTCCGCTGAGGTAATTGCTCATCAAGAGGTCACCGTCTTAGTCCTCCGCTCTCTAACAAGGAAATTGCACCACACGTCCTTCGGAGGAAAATATTTACACTGAAAATTGAAATTATTATCGAAGCCATTGAACAACAGATCCTTCCTAAAAACTTGCTAATGCACATCTAGCAAATCTTTTGCTGAGATCCTACACTCAGTGTAATTTAAATAGCGTTCAAAACATTCCAACAGGAATCACATTGCACAGAAGAAGCAATTTGCTTCTCTAATTGTTTTTGCACGCCTGCTTAGAGCCTGTGCGTTGAGAGCACAAGTTGACAAGGCCAAGCCTCTACATAGGACCAAATAACTGCTACAGAAAGTTCTTTGGAATGAGGACAAACATCAGTCTTTAGGCTGTAAAACCTTAGGGTCTCTTGCTTCATTTGCTTGGTCAGGGAGAGCCAGAGGAGGTGCCATCCACCTCCACTCCTGGTTTGGGATCCGACTCGCTCAGACTAACGCCTCTCATGGTTTCACACAAGCAGAGCGGTGACAAGTCAGTTGCGGGTCAATCCAGGCCCTTCTGGGAGGAGGGATGCAAAAAAAGTCTTGAAAAAAACCCAGGCTGTGCTCATAAACGAAGGGTGAGGCTGCTGCAGTTCTGGCGAAACACGTCCCTCGTCAGGAGATGCCTCGGCTTCATCCGCTCCGCCTGCATTTTCCCCCTGCCAAAATGAAGGCTATTTGGTGAACGAGATGATTCCAGAAATGCACTGGAAGAATCAGGTGTCAAAGAGGACAAAGGTCACTGTCAGAATCCCCAAAGTGAAGAAACCCCAAGCTGCACACCAGCATCCCAGTTTGCTCACGCCGTGTGCCCAAAACCACTGTTTATGGTGGAGAGGAAGCACCAGCTGAGGTGAACTATGTATTTACAACTATTCCACCTGTGCTGACATCAGCCAGAGGTGTCAGCTTGAAATGCAAGAGTGAGGCTGCTTCTACCCCCAAACGCAGAATTAGTAAACTGAAAGTAAAACTTCACAGGGTTGAAGTGTGAACTGATGCTGAACATGCTCATGGTTTTAAAAAACTAGCAAGACAATACCTGCAAGTTATTGTTCTGGTCCTGGTTCACAGCAGCTGGAGGAGGAACATTGCCTGGGAAGGGCTGAACTCGTCTTCGTCTAAATGGAAGCCATCCAACATGGTGCCTGAGGAACAACAGACTTATTAATCCTGCTTCAACATGACTCCTTCCTGGTACACCAACAGTTCAAGTAGCAATCGACTGCTCAGACCTGCAGAGAGCAACTTCAGCGTATTAAGGTCTTTCTGTCCCAGGAAGGACTTTCAAAGCCTCCTTTTGGCAGCAAACCATGAGGTAGGAGGTGAAGACCAAGCGTCTGCTGCAGTCAAAGCAGCAGCACTACATCCAGGTTTGTGTCCAGCACGCTGCTGGAGGTACACAGCCTGCTCCTTCACTACGGTACACCTCAGGGGAGCTCTGCTCTCACCCTACAAGTGGGCAGAAAGATGCAAAACAGCACTGTCTTAGCAAAACATAACAGGCCACATAGACCTTCTTAGAAGCTCTGCATCTCTACAGCACCTGCACCTTGTAACCCACAACACAAACTCTTCAAAGCTACACTTTAGAATGAAGAGTAAAATTGAAGGACTTTAATGACGCAAAATTGAGTCTGCAAGCCCATTGGAAGAGCTGATCATTTCAAGGCCAGGTTGGACAGGGTCTTGATCAACCTGTTCTCTTGGGAGCTGTCCCTGCCATGGCAGGGGGGTTGGAACAAGATGATCTTTAAGGTCCCTCCCAACCCAAACCATTCCATGATTTGAGCTGCTTGTTCCAACTAGATGAATCCAGATGATGATACAAGATGAATCCAGACACCTACATCCCTTGTTTCACTTGGTCAAAGAATTTGAGAGGACAATGTTCCTTCACAGACAAGACATCCCAAGCATGTCAGCTGAGGACTCATTATCTTTATTGTGCTTCTAAGATTTACCCCAAGCTCTCCCCACCTAGAGAGGCTCAAGACAATTCAGGACACCATTCAGTTTAGCTTGGTAACACCAGGTAAGATCACCCACTATGACTCCTTTGGTTAGTCCAGGCTACACTGTACTTATATTTTTACTACATACCAAGTTACACCAGGATGGAGGAGGGGTTCACCCTTTCAAATGAGCCATCTGAAGCTCAAGGGTCAGAAAGCTGAGCACAGCAGAGCCTGAGTGAATACGTGTGTGAATACAACAGTAAATATTAACACCAGATACTTACAGATACATCAGAACAGTGCCACCCATGACCAGGAGGAATCTGCTGATGCTGGAGTAGAAGTAGATAATGTTGACAAAAACATAGAACAGTGTTGCCGAGTAGAGCCAGTCCAACCAATCTTGATTGCCACCCTCCTCCTCTTCCTCCATGAGGGGACCCCCTTGGGCATTCATCTGCAAGTTCCGGTTGGCTGCTGCATTGACCTGGGCAGCAGCATTCTGGTTTCCCGGCTGATTTTGTGCAGGAAACGGGTCTGTGAGAGGAGCTGGAGGTGTCACTGGTGCCACTGGTATCTCCTGAGAATGTTGTGTGTGGGATGGATCAGCAGATGCAGCAGTAGAAGCCAAGCTGAAACAAAGTACAGGATAAAGCTAAGTCAAATCCTTTCACTTAAGCACTGAAAGTTTCATCCAAGCAGAGTCAGATCACATTCAAGGAGACTGCATCAGGTTTAGTGGCTACAGAAGGGTTAAAACCAAATTTTAGCCCTACCCATGACAGCAGTCACATACTGACTTCAAGTCAAACCAGGCAACTTCTACTTTATGGAGCAGTAAGTTCAATACTTGACAAAATCATTCTTTTGAGCAATCTAAAGGTAGTTCTTAGAAGGCTTCCGCAAGCCTCAGCCTTACCTCCATCACTGACTTCCAGTCAGTGCTCTCCAGGGTACTTTAAGCAGTCAAAGTGACTGGTGAAGAGCTAAGACCCATCAAGAGGATTACATGTACTCTACAGACACCTGCCCTTCTCAAAGAACCAGAGACCTGTGTGGTTTGCACCGTTCAAACCCACCAGCCTGAGCAGCAAGGCAAGCACCACAGGAGCTAGAGGGACATTCCCACCATTCGGTGTTAGTTACAACAAAAAGTCTTCCAACCACCAAAAGACAATTACCAGAAGCTCCATTTCTTTGTAGCAGAGTAGTTTTGGACAGAAAACTTACTATTGCATGTAATATTGTCTTGCGTAGATCTGCTGGAACCAGGACATCTGAAGCATGCTGTAGGTTGTGTAAGCGGAGAAGCCAGGAGCCACACTTTGGAAGGGATGTCGCGTTGTTTCCAGCCTTGGTCAAAATTGGAACACATTCGTTAGCAGAGAGTGGACAAACCGCCAGGGCTGTTCATTGCAGGACAAGGTAAGTAGCTTCTGCAAAATTACTTCTTCCTTCTAAAGGCATGTTTTAACCCCATGAATGAAATTAAGACTTTCAACTAAGAGCGGCACATTTTACTTTTAGCTTCTTCCATGTCCACTGAAGCTTTTAGATATAACTTCGTCATCTTTGGCTAATGTTCTACAGACTTAGACCAGTATCTGTGGCACGAGATACTGGACCTGTTCATGGACCTGTTGGGAGCAGGTCAAGGAGGGCTATGAAGATGATCTGAGGGCTGGAAGATCTCTCCTATGAAGACAGGCTGAGAGAGTTCGGGTTGTTCAGCCTGGAGAAGGCCCCAGGAAGACCTTCTTGTGGCCTTCCAGTATCTGAAGGGGCACTACAGGAAAGCTGGGGAGGGACTTTTTACAAGTGTTTGTAGTGACAGGACAAGAGGCAAAGGGTTCAAACTGGAGAAGGCGAGATTTAGATTGGCAATTAAGAGGAAATTCTTCCCTCTGAGGGTGGGGAGACCCTGGCCCAAAGAAGCTGTGGATGTCCCAACACTGGAGGTGTTCAAGGCCAGGTTGGACAGGGCTTTGAGCAACCTGGTCTAGTGGGAGGCGTCCCTGCCCCCTGCAGGGGTGTTGGAACTGGATTATCTTTGAGGTCCCTTCCAACTCAACCCATTCTATGATTCTACAGTAAGGAGCTGGCATCCAAAACAAAGCCAATGCTTTAAAAAAAAATCTTACTGATGTGTGTAAAAAAATTGTATTCACCTGTTACCAGCCTCTGCCGAAGCCTGGCCACCAGACGAGCATCTCAGTCTTTCACCATCTGAGGAAGACACAGACGGCCCTTGACTAGCTCCTGACGACAGCTCTGGCCGATCCGCTTTAACCTAGGGACAGCAAGGCAGTCGGTGAGGTTCCTTCAGGACACTACACAAGCCTTACGCAAAGGAGTTACATCACACACACAAAACACTCGTATTTTATAACCGCTGGAGCTCACGCACTTTGCCCCGCGCGGTACCTCCAGGCACTGCTGACACTCCCAGGCACTGTGCCACAAGCACCTCCAGCAGTATTTTAAAGCACCTTAAAAAAGACGAACACGTAAAACCAGCTGGGTCTTACTCTTCTCTTCCACCTGATCTACACCTGTATTAATTTTTACGCAGATAGTCAGGTCCCATCTCATTATAAAGAACGAGGACTCCACTCAAGACAGGTGGACTTTTGAGCTATGAGAAGGTTGTGTCTGCACGCACAAACTGCTGTACACGGAATTCCAGAGCTGTCCTGTGGTGATACCCCTGTGTAACATCCAGACCACAGCGAGCTCATGTCCACAAACCACCAGGCACGGGTAGGAGAAGCTCCGATTGCCGGTAGCAGGCACTATAGACACCTCTAGGTGTTTAGTAGCGCATCCACTTGAAAGTAAAAGTTGGTTTTGGCCATTTGTGCTTCAGTTCAAGGACTACAGCTCATCCTTGGCCGCTGCTCCACAGGCTGAGTCATTAATGAGAGCAGCTGAAGTGTCTCCAGCTAACAGCCTTCTTCCTTCCTCCCCACACCACAACCACACTCTAACCTCCGTGTCTTCTGCCCACAACCACCAGCTCTGTCCAAAAGAGCCTGGGATGTGACAAATCACATTGTATTTTATTACGCTGCATTTACCAGCAAGCATTTCTCCTGAGCCACATGTTACAACCATAGTTTGGATCTCTAAGAGATGTCACAAGAATCTTTTACTGAGGAACTGTAGAATAATTTTTTTTACTCAGCTGAACCCAGACACATCCTCACATCCCTAAACCACGTGACACTGGCATTGCACAAGCAGGAAAAATCTGCAGCGCCAGTGAGCTTTAAAATAGCCGCTCAAAGCTTCTTGTTTTCTGTCACTGCCCCAAAATCCACCTTAACTTTGTGTAAATACCTCTGCACTGGTTTCATGGCCATTTGCAGGAGTCTTCAAGTTGTACACCAGGTGTAGAGCATGTAGCTCCCCATGCTGAAATATAAAGGAAGACATGTTAGAAAGGATAACAAATTGCTTTTCTTACTATTTTTCAGCAATTCATAGAAGGTTTTGGGGTTTTTTTTATCTACCTTTGGCAGCAGCTCTCCCAGATAATGATTATCAAGCAGCAGCTTCCCAGCATAGATCAGCTTTTGGTCCTCTTCGGGCTTTGAAGAACGAAAAGAAAAAAGGAAGAGGGTGACTTGCTTTGCCCAGCATCAGCTGACCCAGCCTGCGGCCAGATGGTTGGAGACATGCAGCTGGAAGAACCACACGTTCCGGGGTTCATAAGGGAACTGTGCAAGTCTAAATCCAGCTAGTGAGGTGAGAACAACTGAGTATCAAGGTCCAAATCAGCAGGAGGATGTGAAGCACCCCTCTGGCAAAGAGCTGTGCTACATGCTCTTTCTTTTGCAATTCTGGAAAGCATTTGTGTTCCTTATGAGCTTTAAGCACCATGGAGTCTGATCAGCACTGCTGGTGGGGTCAAGTGGAGGGGCTGGAGCAGGTCCAGAGAAGGGTGATGAAGCTGGTGAGGGGTCTGGAGAACATGTCTCATGAGGAGCGGCTGAGGGATCTGGGGTTGTTCGGCTTGGAGAAGAGGAGGCTGAAAGGAGACCTTATTGCTCTCTACAAGTATCTGAAAGGAGGTTGTAGAGATGCTGGTGTTGGTCTCTTCTCCCGAGTAACTAATGGCAGGACAAGAGGTAACGGCCTCAAGCTGCACCAGGGGAGGCTGAGGCTGGATATTAGGAAGAAGTTCTCTACTGAAAGTGTTCAAGCCCTGGCCCAGGCTGCCCAGGGCAGGGGTGGAGTCACCATCCCTGGAGGGCTTCCAAAAACGAGCAGATTTTGGGACACGGTCTAGGGGCCAGGGAGACGCTGGGATGAAGGCTGGACCTGATGATCCGAGAGACTCTATTCCAAGTGACTCTATTCCTGTAACCCCCCCAAGAGACAGACACCAGCAGGGGCTCGCCCACCACCTCCCGCCGCCGTCGGAGAACGGCGCTGGCCTGGAGCTCCCCAGGAAGCCAAACCTCTGCCCGTCCACCCGGGACAACCGCCGGCCCCTGCTCGCACAGCCCCCCCTGCCCGGGCCCCGCCGCTCCGGGAGCCCGGTTAATCTTTAACTCCAAACCGGGCGAAGCCCCAGAGCAGCCCCAGCGCCGGGGGCCCCGCACTCACCGGAGCCTCGGGGAGCAGACGGCGCAGCTCGGCCTTGAGGCGCCGCACGGTCCAGGCGGGCCCGGCGCGGAGCCGCAGGTCGCGGTGCCGCCGCGCCGGGCTCCGAACCAGCAGCTCCAGCGCCGGCGGCTCCATGGCGGGACTGGGGGCGGCACCGCCCGCCCCGCCCTTTTATAGCCGCGCCGCCCCGCCGCCAGCGCCGCGGTGGCCGCGCCTGATTGGCTGAGGGGGCGGGGGCCGGATACGTGGGCCAATAGGGCGGCGCCGGGTGAGGGGCGGGGCTCCGGCGGGAGGTGCGGCGTTGCCATGGAGACCGCGGCTCCGCCCCGCCCGGACACGTGGCTGCGGGGGGCGAGGGGGCGGGAACAGCGGAACGGCGAAACGGCGAAAGAGCGGGAACGGCGGGACAGCGGGACAGCGGGAACGGCGGGACAGCGGGAACAGCGGGAACGGCGGGAACAGCGGGAACGGCGGGACAGCGGGAACAGCGGGAGCAGCGGGAGCAGCGGGAGCAGCGGGAACGGCGGGACAGCGGGAACAGCGGGAACAGCGGGAGCAGTGGGAATAATGGGACAGCGGGAACACCGGGAACAGTGGAACAGCAGGAACAGCGGGAATAATGGGACAGCGGGAACAGCGGGAACACCGGAACAGCGGGAATAATGGGACAGCGGGAACACCGGAACAGCAGGAGCAGGAACAGCGGGAACACCGGGACAACAGGAACACCGGAACGGCAGGAACACTGGGATAGCGGGAACAGCGGAACAGCAGGAAAACTGGGACAGCGGGAACACCAGGACAGTGGGAGCACCGGAACAGCGGGAACACCGGGACAGCGGGAACACCGGGACAGTGGGAACACTGGGACAGCGGGAACACCGGAACAGTGATAACAGCGGGACAGCAGCAGCACCGGGACAGCAGGAGCACCGGAACAGCGGGAACACCAGGACAGCAGGAGCACTGGGACAGCAGGAACACCGGGACAGCGGGAACAGCAGAACAGCGGGAAAACTGGGACAGCAGGAACACCAGGACAGCGGGAGCACCGGAACAGCGGGAACACCGGGACAGCGGGAACACCGGGACAGCAGGAACACCAGAACAGCAATAACAGCAGGACAGCGGGAAAACTGGGACAGCAGGAACACCAGGACAGCAGGAACACCAGGACAGCGGGAACACCAGGACAGCGGGAACACCGGAACAGTGGGAATATGGGAACAGCGGGAACACCGAGACAACAGGAACACTGGAACAGTGGGAACACTGGAACATCGGAACACTGGGACAATGGGAGCATTGGAACAGTGGGAGCACCGGGAACACCGGGACAGCAGGAGCACCGGAACAGCGGGAGCACTGGGAAACACGGAACAGTGGATGCCGAGCCCCGGGTGTGACCCGCGAACACCCGCGGGAACAGTCACCGACACCACCGCGGGTACAACGCACCGGGTTCGGGTGTTCAAAGCGCGGCCGCGGGGATGCCGGGAGCCGGTGTGACGTCTCCGCAGCGCGTTGGCCCCCGCGTTTCCATGGCTGGTCCATGCCCGCCGGACCCGCTGCCCAAGGGCACGGAGGATTCTGGAGCTGGCACCACAGTGTGCAGACAGAAGGGACGCCCGGCATCGCCCTGGCTTCCCGGGGAAGCGCCGCGCCATGGGGCATCGTGGAGATGGGAGATGAAGTCACGGAGCGTGAGCCGAGCCCTGGGCACATCCGTGTGAGGATGGGGGACACCGGCGGGGCCCATTCCCGTGTCCTGTCCGTCCCCACAGGGAGCACAGGCAGCAGGAATCGCTCCGGAGCTGGATCGCGGAATTGTCCAGCTTCAAAAAGACCTTTAAGAGCATCGAGTCCAATCACTAACCTAACGCTGGCAAGCCCTCGACTAAACCGTACCTCCAAGCGCTACATCTGTACATCTTTTAAAGCCCTCCAGGGATGGGGACCCCACCACTGGGCAACCCCTTCCAAAGCCTGACAACCCTTTCACTCAATAAATTCCTCCTCATGTCCAATCTAAACTTCCCTTGGTGCAACTTGTGGCCGTTTCCTCTTGTCCTGCTGCTCTCCCCTCAGCTGTCCCCAGACAGGCTCAGCACCGGGGGTCTGCGTCTGCTCCGAGCCCAGGAGATGCCGTCAGAACTATGTGCCACCCTTGCTCTGCTGGCAGGACCACGGGCTGCGTCCCCCAGCTTCTGCCGGCAGTGGAAGAAGGAAAGACAAACGCCGTGCCCAAGGCCGTCCTTGCCAATGTCCCCCGGGAAGGTCAAGGCTGCTCGCTCAGTTGCAGCCTTGGCTTGGAGTGCCGGGTGGCCAGGACAGGGTAAAGCTGGGGAGATATTGGCATCCAACCACGTGCTCAAGCTCTGCGGGTTTGTTTTTCTGGAACTCCCTGGGCTGTCGCTGGCCTGTGGACAGAGTAAGCCGCTGTACTCCCAGCACGGATCCTGCCTGGTGCTCAGCCTCCTGTCTTTCTCCCCCCTGCAGAGCTCTCTGGAGCTGCCCACTGCCCATCCCCTGCCCTGGCCTTTCCTGCCTGCTCCCAGGAACATGCTGGCCAACCTCAGCTGCACCCAGCGCTTTGAGCAGAGGGTGGGGGAACCACCTCCTGAGGCTCCTGCAACCTTGAGTGCTAAACCTCAGCACCTGCCTTCCTGGTCAGGGGGTGCTGAGCCCCCCGAGAGCCCGGCCCTCACCCGGGGCAGCTGTGAGCTGGTGGATCTGAAGTCAGTGGAGACATCTGGACGTTTGGTACCATGTGCTCAGTCCCAGAGGCTGATTCAGAGCTGCTGCTGCCAAGGGAAAACAAATAACCTGCCCCGAGCCTGTCTGCTGAGCTTGGGTCTCGCTCTGCAGCCACAAAATGTGGCGCAAACAGGGGACATGGCACCAGCGGGGGACACGACACCAAGCAGGGGGTGTGACCAGTGCGTCACTCCCGCTGTCCTGCTGGATTTGCCAAAACTGGAGGCGAAGGGCTGCAAGCTCCTTTTGCCAGCGGTGCCTGCGTAAACACGAACCCCGGTGCAAACCAGGAGTGTCTCTCGGACCACAGCACAATTGCTTTGTTTTGAAAAAACAGCCTGGTGGAGGGGGAACTGCTGGTGGGTTTTACAGCTCCCTGTGCGGCCGGGCTCGTGTTCACCGCCTGGCTGTGGCTCGGCGCAGCAGGAGCGGCTGGTGGAGCATGTGCTGGGATGAGAGACGTCCGGGGCCGCGCAGCCCAGCGCGCTCCCTCTGCTCTCCCCGTGCCCTGACACGGGTGAAGAGCCCACCAGCCCGGTGAAGAGCCTGCCAACCTGGTGAAGATCCCACCAGCCCGGTGAAGAGCCCGCCAGCCTGGTGAAGAGCCCGCCAGCTTGGTGAAGAGCCTGCCAACCTGGTGAAGATCCCACCAGCCCAGTGAAGAGCCCACCAGCCCGGTGAAGAGCCCGCCAGCCCGGTGAAGAGTCCACCAGCCCGGTGCGGTGGTGGTGCCCGGGGCTGGTGCAATTCCGTGCTGTCCAAAGGTTGTCCCACGGGCCAGGCCAGGGCAAGGCCCAGCGGCTGGCGTGATCCAGGCCAACTGGGCTGATTCCCGGGATTGGGTCCCACATGCTTGCTCAGCGGGAAGTGCTGCGCCTGGCCCGTGGCTGGCTTTTAAAGGAGTCCATGGCGTGGTCGTCACAGCCCCTTTGGCCGGTGTGGCCGCAGCTCTGGTCCGTTTTAAACGGGGCTTTAGCCTGGTTTGGGCGCAGGGGTTGGTGAGCCGAGTGCCGGCAGCCCGGGAGCTCCCCGTGTGTCCGGCATCGCGCGGGCAGAGCTGCACGGCGGCGGGGTCCGCAGGGAGGGACCCCCAGGATGTGCCTGTGCCCAAACGGAGCCGGTTCTGCCGGAGACGCCTCCTGGGGCATCGCCCGTGGACACCACCCGGGGCAAGGCGCTGGGACGGACGCGGCGACACGAGCGCTTTCCCGGTGGACTCCGGCGGCGCCTCTCCTTTTGCTCGGTTGTTCCACCGCTTGCTAAAACAGCTCGTCCCTGAACTGACGGAGCCGTAGCGGAACTTTCCTGCTGGGCAGGGGAGAAGAACCGGGGGGAAGGTGTGACTGGGAGGCCAGCGGCCGGCGGCGTGTCACGGGCCAGGCCGGGAACCGTCCCGCGCTGCCGGGGATGCCCCGGTGGCAGCGGGCAGAGGCAGCCCCGGAGCACCGGGAGAGGCAGGAGGCGGGGGTCGAGCCGCGCCGGAGCATCCGCCGGTGACACGCGTGGGGACGCCGCGGGGATGCCGGCCGCGCAGGGAGACGTTAACGCGCCGCTCCGGGCAGCGACGCGATGCGGCGGGTCCCGGGGGAGGGGAAGTCCCGGTGCCGTCCCGGGCTGGGCCGGGGAAGGGGGGGGGTCCTGCCGGTGGCCCGGCCCCGTTGCCACGGCGACGTTGTCAGCATCACCCCCCCCCAGCCACGCCCCCCGCCCCGCCGGGGCCAATGGCGCGGCGGCTCCCGGCCTGCTCGCCGCTGACGTCGCGGCCGGTGCAAATCCCCCGTGGCCGCGGGAGCGGCGGTGGCGGCGG
>JAVSBS010025279.1:36118-55564 GCA_033124195.1 Coracias cyanogaster | reverse complement strand
TTCAGCAGTATGCAAGGAAACTAAGTGAGAGAACCCGCTAGAATTTTGGATGAGGAGGAGCTAAAGGGCAGCTTCCTTCATTTTGTTGCTTTCCCTGCCAGCCTGCATAGCAGCTCCAACCTCCTTTTTCCTGGCAGGAAGGAGAAAAAAAGCAAAAAAGCAGTGGATTCCTCAGTATAACTTCCTCTGTTCCTTGAAGTTTAGCCACTGGTCTAATCTCTGAAAGTTTTTCCTGGCTTGCCTTGACCTGCTGCTCGGACAATGAGCACTGTTCTGACCTGTCAGGAGCTGAGTTCCTTGGCCTGCCGTTGGGTTGACAGTGGGCTGCAGTTTCTTAGACCACTCTGTTTCTGAGATGCGAGGCTGACACAAGTCTGTACAAGCGCTGATTTTGTGAGTGCCCCAATGGAATCCCCTTCAACCACTGTCTTGTTAGTAAGGTTCAGTGAATACTCAAGGGGAGACTCCTTGGCACTGGATTTTGCCTTTTGCAGGAATTCTGTTTTGGAATTTGTAGCATAGGATGGCTCTGTTGGACTGCGTGCACTTGAAAAAAAATGACTCAGCTTGCAGCTAAAGTTTTGCTTATGTTTCTGCAGTGTTTAAAGTTGTTCCTTATCTGTTGATTATGCCCTTTATCATTCTTAGGTCTGAGGGAGGTAGAAAAGACCTGCTGTTTAAATTAACCCATCTCACAGAGGGAGGAACAGGCTGGAGGGCTCGGATGGGCATCTCTGCTGGCTGATCTTAGGGTCTAATTAGACTCCTTCAGGGGGCACGGGTGAGGAGCTGAGGGCTTCTTGGCTGGCTCGCTGGAGACTGGGGAGGGCTTTGTGTGCGTAACCTCAGCGTTACTACTTGTGTATGCGTGTTTCTCGTAGCCTTCTAGGTCTGACTACCAAGCACCAGGGACTGAGGGCACAGGTAGAAGGAGGCAGGCAGGCAGGTCAGGAGCAGAGGAAAAGGTAGGCCCAGTAGGAAGTATTTAGGGTTGGCTAGATAAAGAGTGGTAAGATAAAGAGTGATATTTCCGTATTATTCTGTTTTTCCACAGTAAATGTACTCCCCATTGCAGTGTTTTCAGCCACTTGCATGTGGAGGCACGTGTGTCCGTGTGTGTGTAAATACAGACTTGATGACTGTTGAAACGTCTGAAACCTGAAGGGCGGTGTGCACTGATGCGGTTTCAGAGGTTGAACGTCACCCGCAGCGTACCTGCGCTCTGCCGCCGGCCGCCGCCGCGCCAAAACCCGCGTCACTCACTGCAGCGTTAGACAAGCCGACGTCACGCGCGGGACGAGACTCCCCCGGGCAGCGCACGCAGGCTGCCTCCGCACCACGCACCCTTGTGCGGAAAGGGATGTGCATAATAATTCTGTGCAATATTTGCTTTGCATTAAGCTCGTTGGCTCCAATCAGCATCTGGACCTCATTGTGTTTAGCATTTTCCAAACACATAGGAAAGTCTGCGCTCTGAAAATTTTCTTTAACAATATTTGGATTTTCTTCTCGTGTTTACATGTGCTTACTTTGGGTTTGTAAGGTTTTTTAACCTCTCTTTTGGTCTGTCAGTAACAATATTTTGTCATATCTATAGTAGGACTGAAAAGATCCCTTTCCAAAAGGTGAGGTTGTTTTGCTGTTTGCCTCACACTTACTGGCTGTTTTCATACTTCGCTGATAACTAGTGGTTTATTGAAAGACCATATTGTAAAGGAAGATTGTGCTTATAATACTGTTTTAACTTTGATCCTGAACACCTTTCATTTCCCAATAGGTGGGAACTTGCAGGATTGGGTCCGTGCTGTAGAATTTACACAAAAAGCTCTATCAGATTTGCTGGACACAATTGTGAAAACTGTTCAGTATATCCTGTTTTCTAAATGTCAACTTTTTTTTTTTTTTTTTTTCTTTCATGGTGGGTGGGCTGACTAAACAGAGACTTTTTTACATGGTACTTTGCTGTTTTCTAAACAGAGCAGCTATGTATGCTATCTAGTTTATATACAGCTTCATTTTTTTTAAAGCAGGGTACCCTTATAAATACGTTGGATTTAAAAGAAGCTAGTCCTACAGAAAGAGCTTTGTTTGTAATATCTACAAATTTTCTTCATTTTCTTTTTCGTATTTTATTCGTTACTTTTCTGTGTGCCACTTTCTGTTTTGAAATAATTATGCATAGGTCCTACAATACAGTAGGGCCAATGTTTTTAAGAGTTTTTGTTCTGACACATAGCATGGAATGGAGCTAATCCAAACATAAGTGTTTACTTTGCACTACTCACTGCAGTTTTTGAGATACGTACTAAACATTATTTTGGGCCTTACTACAGCATATGGCTTTAAAGCATTGACAAAAGACCATTCCAAATTAGGAAAATTAGAACAAAGAGCCATTCTAAAATAAACAACAAGTATTCTTAAAATATATCAGCATGTAAATACTTCTGGGATCATTCTGCCACTATGTTGCTGTTTCTATTTGGCTTGCTGGAGAGTCAAAGGAAAGCGTGCTTTTGCTGCAATTAATGCCTCTAAATGGACCACATACGAAATGATTATCCTGAATAAGCTGCGTGGCTACTGCCTGGATAATCCTGCAGGCAGCATATCAGATCAGGTTTGAGCTATGGCGTGGCAGAATTCACAGTGGAGTTAAAGGCTCTTCTGAGCAAAACTTATTCCCGGCCAGGGTAACCCTCTTAAGCGCTAGGAAAGTCACCTGAAAGTTGCCATTGGGGGTGTTGCCCAATCTTTTTTCACTCTGAATCTGAAAGTGGGTTTCTCCAGATCTGTTGGGAGCAGGGCTGTGTGTGCCAAGAACTGATAAAGTAAATATTGCTCTTTTTCTTTGTGTTTTCTTCTGGTTTGTGTTTTTTGTTTTTATTTTTCCTGATTATTTCTTGCCATCTTCAGTATTCTGTCCAGAAGAGGAAACAACTCTTGCAATCAGCACTAACCAGAGCAAGACTGAGCTCCTTTTTCTAGACTTTATAGCCCTACCACTAAGGGTTCATGACTATGATACTTGATTTGATAATGCTTGTTGAGCAACACATTGAAGTTGAAGGTAATGATGACCAAGCAGCTAGCTGGTTAAAAACTTCATCTTAGGTTGACTTTTGAAAATTATTGGTTACTGCTGCATCAGCTCTCTGGTTTCTTTTGTAGCATGTGGCTGTTTCTATGTGACTGCACCAAAGTGTTTTACAGGGATGTGTACTGCTCCGAGATTAAACCTGCTCTTGATCCTGTGACAATGTCAGTGTTGTGACCTTGATCCCAACTAACAGTTAACATTAGAAACATGAAGAGTTTCTGTGGGTTAGTGGTGTCAGTCTCATGTTAAATGTCCTGTTCCATTGATGGGAAAGTGTTTATCCAGGAATACGCATTGGAGAGAAATTTTGGATTTGGTGTGATCCAGTTCAATCAGTAATTTTTGTTGTGGAGGTGATCTTTGCTGCTTCATTTGGTCATTTGCACTACCACAGAAGTATTCCCGGGGAGCGATTCGATTTTAAACTGAAGGGAGCAAAAAAGGCAGCCTGTTACATTTGCGTCCCGGGTTCCATTGCCCACAAAACAGCATCACTCAGTGGGGAAGTAGGAGGTTCTAGCATTCCTTTGGATGTGTGGGATATGGCATGTGTGTTTATATGGCCGTGGTTTCACCTTACACATGGACCACCAGGTTTTAATGACACACTTGGCCACAGGAGG
The DNA here is from genome assembly GCA_033124195.1 of Coracias cyanogaster. NCBI lineage: Eukaryota > Metazoa > Chordata > Aves > Coraciiformes > Coraciidae > Coracias > Coracias cyanogaster. Next base: position 51,841 of record JAVSBS010025279.1, on the reverse strand, counting down.
TTCAAGCCACTGACCACTATGTTTATTCCAATGAGCCAACCCGTTGGCATTGGGAAACCTTTTACCCCAGTTTACACCAGGGTGTATAAATCAGACAACAGATTTCTTGTCTATAGTCATATTTTCTGTATTGGCACTGGGAATTCCTAGGGAAGGCGTTTTTTTTTTTTTTCCATGTGCTACCTGTTAAAGGGAGATGCCGTGCAGGGTGTTTTGTCAGAGGGTTGTAGCACAGAGTCAGTAAGGAGAAATGAATTTAGGGAGCACATCTTTAAAGAAACTTCAGGAGAATAAGTAAAAACAGTCTAGCTCCTCGTGATGTCCTGTTTCTGATGAATGCTTTGTTCCACCAGATTCTTGCTTTTCAAAAGTAAATGAGGCTGGATGATGGTATTTTCTTCAGAAACCTCATGCACTTTAACACTGTTTAGGAGGGGAAGGGGCAAGAAAAATCGCAAGAGAACTGAGCTAATAATTTTAAAATATTCTCAATTACTTTTTTTCAAATCCATTCTTATAATTACTTGGGAGAGAGAGAGAAGTCAGATGTCGCAGCTTTTTCAGGCAGATTTTCCTCTGTGCAGAGAAGGTTGAATATGGGTTCCCTCAGCTATTGATGAATACTGAAGGCTCTTATCTGTGGAATATTAATGACTGACATGATGCAAAGTAGGGATTAGATGAAGGTGGAACACTGTGGGTCTAGTAATGAAGTGGTGTGTTATTAAAGCATTGTAGAAAATGGTCCTGAGGGATTGGTTTCGGTCTGGATACATCTTGTACTAGAACTATAAAGCTTAATCTGTTCTTGATTAAGTCAACTAACTGTAATACCTAGTTGGAGGCATATGTATATTTGTTAATGAAGTCAACCCTGAAAACTTGTTGTGGGATTGGTGAAAGCCTGGTTGTCTCTAGCTTGGAGTTTTTAACCATGCTTACCTCAAACTACCTAAAATATAAAGAGCCTCCTTTTTGCTCAGCCCTTTTCTGATGTTAAAAAATACTGGCTGCTTGGCGGTTGGACATGCTGGAAGTGCCCTCCTGCTCTCTCACACGGGCTATGCTTGTGAAGTAATGGCGAGTTTCAACTGAATGCTTCACAAGCTGTTGTTTGTAATTATTTGGTTTTAAAGGTTTGAAAGATTTTCTTGCCAGAGTCTAGTTGTTTTATACATTTCCAGTGGTGAGGCTTTAGATTTTATAGTGTGCTATCAAATCCACTTCTCTATCATTTCTTTCTCAACTCCTGTTTGTGTTTTGACCATTAATAGTGCATTCTGCCTACATACTGCATGTATTTATTTTCTCATTCTCAGTATATCACCAACAATGATGTAAATATAGGCTGCTTACTATGAATGCACACACAAACACAGAAGCATTCACTGAGGGTCTCCTATGACAAGAAACTTCTTTTTTTTTACCGTTTGGACCTCCTTCCTATCTGCAATTCTGCAGTGCAAAAAAAAATGAGACAGCTTAGGAGGTCTGCAGCTACAATTTGTAGCACAAACTGATTAGTTACTACATGAGTTATTGGACGATCTCCACTCCCACTAGTTGCATTTGGTAATGAGACATTCCTTGAGAAGCACAGTGAGGATTAATTAACATTTGGTATATTGAACTTGTAAAGTATAAAGGCCCTAATTCAAAACTATTTAAGCATGTGATCAACTCCAAGCACATCTGCTTTATTTCCATCGGAATCAATGGAATTTAAGCATGTGCCTAAAGTTAAACATGTACTAAATCACTTTCCTGAGTACAAACAAACTGCTGATTTAGAGGTTATAAAAGCTATCTTTTTTTTCCTCCTGAAATCTATAGAGGTAATGCCTAATCAGCCTGAAGATAAGAAGCTCTCTCTATTTTCTAAAAATAATATTCCATTTTCTTTTCAAAATAATTTCCATTTCTTTCCGTCAATATATGAGCTTTAATGCCCGTGTTTTCTCATAGGAAATGTCTTCCATCTTTTTTAAAAAATTAATAAATAGCTGAAAAAAAAATGAGGTGAGCCATAGAGCTTGTCCAAAACCAACACAGATTCTCATTCATGTGCAAGGAGGTATTCCAGATTATGCTACGAAAAGTACATGAAACGGCCTTTTTCAGAAAAGTGCCTTCTTGTGATTCATATTCAAAATGATGTGCAATCAAGTAAAACAGCCTACAAAATAAGTAGTTTCTTTAATAGTTAAATAAAAGTGCAAATCTGTAATTTTTATTAGCTCTAACTATTCTGTCCAAAAAGACTTTGATACATGAATTGTTAATCTATGGTATCAATGATATTAAGTATGCACTTGATACTTTAAATATTTATAGTTTTCATGCAGGACTCTGGGCAATTACTCAGAAGAGATAAGAACAAAACCTGGCAGACTGATAGCAGTTAGAGTTGACTTTCTCATGAAAAATTTCCCACCATTGCTTTAATCAAAACAGATTTCTGACAAAAGCACTGACGTTACAAGAGTTTTCAGCAAGAATCTAACATGAACTTCCCAAAGTGAGCTATATCCTATCAGTCTATATAGCAGCAATTTTACTAAGAATAGGCAAAATCCTTCTTAGCTTAATTTTACCCTCTTAAGAAGTGTGTAGAATTGGTCAGCGGTTGGAATCTCTGATATCCCAGGACTTTGCAGGCTTCAATACATGAATACAAGTAGTAGACATTTCTGCAAGAGCAAACACGGCTTTGCTTTTCTCCAGATGTTAATCCATCCCAACAAAATGGGAAATCTGGAAATGATCAATCTTCTTTGTGAGAACTCTAGTAAACATGTAGCAGCTTCATTTCCAGATGGTGAAATCTGCATTCACCAGGCTTTCCGGCAGCCACTCGGATTCACCTGAATGAGTCTCTGTGTGTGCTCGCTCTGTCACTGTCCTGCTCCTGCGCACACCCCCCCTGCCCTTCTGTGATTGTGCAAAGAAGTTCTTACTTGCCATGAACTCATTGACCGTCATCTTGTGTCATGTTTTACCTGTAATATTATGCACGTGGTGAATGATGGCTCAACTAGGTAACTCTATGGTGCAGCTCGAACAGTGACGTCTAGTTCCAGGAGTCGTTTTGAACCCTGAAATCTTTTTGTCCCTCTTATTTTTTCCACTCATTAGTTCTTAAACATTTTGTGAATTTCCTTTTTTTTTTCATAGCATCTTCAGTGGTTACCTGCAGAATGACATATAGAATAACCAGGGAATAAATGAAGAGTGGGTTATGGATTTGCTGTTCTTTGGCACAGCCCCACAAATCCAGGAGGACAAGAGAATATAACAAAGGTGGAAAAAGGAAAAGGGGATTCAGAACTTCTACATCCTTCTACAGAGGATGTTCCAGACAACAGTCAACTTTTACCTATGCTCCAAATGTTGGCTGAAGTAGGAAATGGTCTTTAACTAGTAACTAAGTTAAGTAGCATTCAGGTAGTATGTTTCAAATAGCATCTGAAATCTACTACAAATAACAACACTCATGTTTAAAACATGCATGCTTCATCTGTGTTAACTAGCACTGATTTAATTTTGTGGCATTTCATAAATTGAAAATGATTAGATGTTGCGCTCCTTCTTCTTAATCAATAAAAGCCATAGAAAAATTACAAACTCTTGAGACTTATCAATGCAGAGAGAACAATCCTGTTCTCAGGCTCATACTTTGGTATTTAAATGTAAGTGACACAATTCTTGAGGTATTTGCTCTTCTGTGTTGATGCAATGCTTGATTCTTTTTAAGAATGACATATACTTTGTTTGTTATACTCAATATCTTTTTTAATTCTAATGGCTAGATGTTCTTCTAGCATGAGTTCTCAGAGTATGGTTAGCTTAACTGAGTTGATAATCTACGCAGACGAGAATCTGGAGGTACATCTTTGGGTCTTGACCTACTGCCTATGGAGTAAATGTAGAAGGTTGTGGTTGGTTCCAGCAGGCATTTACACAAGTCCATGAATGGTTAATGTAAACATTAGTCCCTACTCCAGAGCATTCCAGTTGAGGTTTTAAGTTGATATTCTGATTATTTATTATTTTATCCAGGACGGTTTGTCCATTTGATTTTTTTTTCTTGACTCTTTGTCGGGTAAATACTGTTCAACATTCTATGAGTTAGTGAGATGTTACGAGGCAGTTCAAGCAAAGTCAGCTCCAAGCTGCCAGTGGTGTTACCAATAGCCTCCAATTTTGTTTAAATAAATATTTAAACTAAGTGCAACACCCTATTGAAATAGTAAAGTTTTATTGTGGCAGAACCAGTGGTTCCTAGGAGTTGTGGAAACCCGTTCAATCTAGACCACCAGATGGATCAGTGCCACACGACAATCTCTAAGACCAGCAGGGTGCTCTCATTAAGTGATCTTTATGTCCTGTGTTAAGCCAAATCCATTGCCAGTGTTAAATTACACTAATAAATTGCTACTAAATTTTGGAATCAAAGTACATGTACTTTCTGTGTTAGTTCTTGTTCTAGTTATTTTTCTTTTATATATACCTCTGAACTTCCTAGCTGTGGACGACAACAGCAGCACCACCAAATATTTGGCAAAAACTTCACGAATTTTTTGGCCCAGTTTTCGACCCGGTTGGATTAATTATGTTATCACATACATGTTCACAGCTCCCAGGGACTTCAGTGGATATTATATACCTCATGTATTTGAAGACAAAGCTGAAACTAAAACATTTAGCTATTGAACTGTCCTTAACTGCAGTGAGAATATGTGCATGTAAAATAATTGCATTCCTAGAAAGTTTACATTCTTCTCACTGTCCCCAGTAAGGAAACCTTGTTATCTTTTCTCTCTTTGTTTTACAGTACCATACTGCTTCTGTTTAAAAATCAGTCTCCTTCATAAATTCTCACCTAATTGGCACTATAGTATCTATTTGTATTTTTTGATATGATTCTTCTGACACTGATAATTTCCAATCTATGTTTTTCAGGAGACCTGCTGTCACCTTGATTTCATTTGTAAAAATGTAAAGGGAATTGCTTTTCTATATACAATCAAATCAAAACAAACAACCAAAACCAACAGAAAATAAACAGAATACCTAACAATAAAACAGATTCACCTAAGTGAATATTGTTAGGAGGACTGAAAAATAGTGATTTATTATAGTATCTCAAGGTGCACACCAGGATTACTGTGCTGGGTGGTGTAGAATGCCCGTTGAGACTGTTCCTGCCCAACAGTTAACACTTTAACAGTTGAAGAGTAGCAGCAAAAAAGTATCATTATCCCCATTTTACAGGAGGGAGAACCTAAATTAATCTGGTTTTAGTCGTCTCTTGACGACTAGAATGCACAAACAGATTACTATTTAAAAACAGGTGATACTTTGCAAGTAGTTGCTACTTTTTTTCATAGAACTGCAGTTTACTGGCACTGCAGTATGTGTGTGTTTCCAGCTAGTTCTGACATAATTGTCTGTATTGTTAATTATATGTAATACTGATTTTTACAATGGAGATTTTTGTAAGAGCATATATTCTGTGTGTGCACTTGAACTATCCATTGACTGATAGAAATATGCTGGGGAAAGCATGAAATTCTTATACTACTGCTGTTTAATGTAGTACAGTATGTTTAATTTAGTAAAGAGGTGGTCAATACACATCAGATTCAAAAAGGAAACCAGATTAAATGGATTTGCCTGATACTTTTATTGCATTGGTTAGAGGAGTTTAACAGATGAGCACAGTTTTTAGGAATGCTGCCTATTATACCCAGGAGGATGTTGAGAGATGAACAGCTCTACAATTCTGAAGCACCTGAGTGAGTTAAAGGTGTAACTGTGATTCTGTAGAGCAACATGGAGATTTGGGAGCCTGGGTTCCACTGGTTCTTTAAGCACACTCTACTCATGAGTGTCCACGATTTAAAAAAATGTGGACTCTAAAGAAGAATTTATTTACGGATCCCAGAAGAAGAAGAAGACGCTAATTCTGTAGTTGTTCTGTTTTTTTTCCAGAGTAGAATTCTTCCAAAACACAGCTGTTCAGAACTTGCTAGGAAAGTTTCTTGTCCTCTTGGTTTAGAAGTTCTCTTCGTCCAAATGTAGTGTTGATGAAAATTCATAACTCAAGTTGCGATAATTCTTCAAATAGCCACACCCAAATCTGCAAAAGGTTTTGGATGTGGCTGTCATGGCCTTTCATTTGTCTTTGCATTCAACAGAAAGCCAGTGAGCAAGCAAGCGTACTGCATGATGTGTTGGATATATTTTCATTATCTTCAGGCATAGTTTCAGTGGCAATAGCTGAGATCAGTGCCTGAGAATTTTAGCCACTCTCCGTGCATTTTGTGCTCAGGACAGTTGCTGCCCTGAAGATCTGTAACCAAAGTAAGGAAAAAAAGGGATTGTATAATGTACAAATGAGCAAGTGGGGATTAAAGGATTTGCCAAAGGCCGTGGAGAAGTGAGAGAAGATATTAGATCCCTCACAGGAGTGATTTGGCAACAGCAAAATTGAAATTGAAGTGCATCAGTGGGCAGCAGAGGGAAGAGTGGCCAGCACTGGCCATTTTACATCTGCATCCATTTTGCACACCAGCATGTGATGAAATCATTAGTCCTTCTGGATCAATGGGTATTTTGCCAGTGATGGAAGTGGAACAAAGATTTCAGGCAAGATGGGTAGCTAGAATTGTCAGTCTTGTCTGAGCTTTAAAAATAAAAGCGTCTGCTTTAGTGAAAAGATTGAGCTCTTTCCTCAAACTTTCTTTTTTCACGACCTGAAGCCTATAAGTAAACCAACCTCAGCCAGAAAGTTGCAGAACCATCAAAGTTCAGTGCGATGTTCAAGCAAAGTTGTACTTTCACTGCTAGTTTCATTTCTGCATGGTGGAACATAACAGTAATTTGGTGGGGGGGTTTTGATGGGTTTTTTTTCAAGTCAATAGAAATACAACAACTCAATAATAAGATGGAATAAGTAATGCTTTTCTTAAAAATGTCTGTCAAGTGGAATGAGTGATACTTTACCGGCAGTTTAGCAGAGTTACTACTACGACAGGATCAGTGTCTCGTGCTTTAAAAATAAACTTCTTCGCTCTGAGTCAACATCTGCTTTGCCTTGGCCTTCATTTAGCAGCAGGAGACCATTATCCTGTGATGACTTTCTATTCCACTGACATCTCATCTGGTGCACCGATATTCTTAGTATTTTACTCCCCTGCTGTGCCCCTTCCCCTCAGCCACACACACACAAACACTCTTTATCTCAGCCTGTAGAATGCGATGTTCTGCTGTTTCTATGAATAGGAGACTACACACATAATGTAATCAATCAGTTGCTTCTACCACTAAGGAAAAGCGTGTCCTTCCAATTAACTTCTTATATCCTAATAAGCAAACAGTCTTGGATAGGTGCCTAAAATCACGAGCATTTATCTAAACTGCCCTGACATTCAGGATTTGAGGTGGAGGACTAGACCATTGGAGAAGGCAAACTTTCTTGCAAAAGTTCCAACCTTTCGGATCTGGTGTGGTGATTGCCAGGGACAGAAAAAAAGGAAAATAATAATGAAATAAACGAACTAAATTTTTACAAAGGCATGACTTGTTTCAGTTTAGGGGCAAGTATTTGGAGGCAAACCTGTTTCCTCCTTATTTGTGATAAATGATTATTCAGATTTACTAAATCTGTTAAGTTTATGGATTTGGGCAGTTAATTTGTGCTGCTATGTCCTGTAATACAAGAGAATACATCAAAGCAGGAATTTCTTCGGCTTGGCTTCACAGGTTTTTTTGTTCACAAAGGAAAAGAGAAGAACATAACATCAAAATGTAACAATGCTTGTACTGGAGCAGTCCAGAGGTCTATTTAACCTAGGATGTCAGCAAGAAGATGCTGAAGGACTAAGTGTAAGAAATAGGGCAAGAATTGTGTGATTCCACAGCTTTCCTGCTTTTGCGATGGTGCAAGGACTAGATGAACCCTGGGGGCAGGGCATGGAGGGAAATTGCTGTTATGGTTTGCAGAGCTTCTGGAAGCACTCAGTGCCTAATGGGGTGAGAAGTTTCCTCCTTCTGTGTCTTTTTCTCGGTCTCCTACACAGACGTGCATATCCCCACATGCGCTGAAGTCCTGGAGCACCATTATGTGATGGCAGCATGTGCATGCTTTCTTTAAGCTGTTTTTTTGGATGCACCCAGAAAGCCCTCTGGATGAGTCAATCAAAATGCGTCCAGTTTCCCTGTGTGTCCTTTTGAAGTGCCTGCAAAGAGGACCAAAGCCAAAACCTATTCTTCAGTATTATTATTTTTAATCTAAGTAGGACTAAAAGAGGATGTGTTATATGATGGGTTTACAGGCATGGTTTGAACCTGTCACCAGCAGCAAATTACATCTCTCACATTAAAATATAACCTCCTCAATACTGTTTATTATACCTGAGTGTAAGCTGATTGTGATGGACCGTGATTGTCAACTGATGCAAGTAAGCAAGACAAAGATGGCTTTGTTTGGTTTGCTTTTTTCCCTTGAGAAGTTTAAGCTGTATGTGACCAACTGAAAACCTCTTCCATTTACTTTTTTCAGTCTCAAAGTATGATCTGTACGTTTTCTTTTCTATCCTAACTTCTTTAAAGAACCACTGTGGGAACTTGCAAGATAAAACTGGTATTGCTGCCTCCTGCTTTGGATTATTTAGTGCATACTGCAGAACCACTGTGTGTATTTTTCTTGTTCATGGATTGTTTCACTGCCTGTACCTAAACAGCTAGAATGAACTGGCATTCAGGATTAGTAACTTACTCTAGGTGAGGATAACATACAAGTCTTTACAGTAGTTTGAACTAGTTTCCATTGAAACAGCATTTTCCGAGTTCAGTTTTTTGGCTGTATTGTAGATTCCTACTCTTCATCTCTTGCCAAATGTAGCTGACATTTCTGTGGAGGTAATTAAGACAGGAAAGGAGGGAAGGAGTACAGGCTTTCTCACAAATGTGTCCCGGATTTGTCTGAAATATTTTCAGAAATGGTATTTTCATCTTGGACTTGAGTGTCTTGTAGCTGGGGATGTTTGCTATTATGTCATGGTATATACTCTGCCAGGTTAGGTAACTACATCAGGAGAAAGATCACCCTAATCATTCCCTTTTATGTTCTGCATTCAAGTAGATGTAGACTTACGTAGTATCTCTTGAGATTGCAAGAGATGTGACAGGAAAAACTGTTGAAAAATGCTGATTTGTATTTGAAGATGACTGAAACAATGCCATTTGAATCAAAGGCTATGTTACAACTCCGTGTGGAATAGCCCTGATTTTTGAGTCATTAAAGCATTGTTTCTGTTCTCACTTTTTTACCATGAGAGGAATGCAGATTCATGTGACAGTGGGAAAATGAGACTCATATTTTAGACTGTTTTCCATATTGTCTTACAGTTTGTTGCCATGTTGAAGAACAGTAGTTTTCTGACTGTAACCTACATGTTTCAGAAAGGTGGGCTGCCTGAATTCAGCCCAGGGTAAGGTTCTAATACTTATATCTTAGGCATCCGATATGTGAGGCTGCCCAGTTTGCACCAGAGTTTTCCAGTAGAAGAATACACACAAATGGAGTTTAGAGCATTTATAGAGTATATGTGGCAAGTTTTTGATCAGCATGAAGTGCACATACACAGATCTGATGTATTTGAGAAGCACTGCACTTACTGTGCACGCACAAATCAAATGTGTGGTGCAGGGGCAGTAAATCTGGTATTTCTAGAGAATTACGCGCATCTCATGTATTGTGCAGTAAAAATGCCCGTTTGCTGTGGAGATGCCGCTTTACAAACTGTACAACAGCAGCAGCTGGACTGCCAGCTATCCAGAACTCACAAACATAAAACATCCTTGACTCGCCCCAGGAGCAAATTTTCAATGGAGAGGAAAAAAAAGATTGCTTAAAAAACTAAAAATTAGGCATAGCCTAACTTATGTTCTTCTTTTAGATGCAGAACTGACTCAGAATTAGTCTTTGCTCTGCTCTGTGCTTGTGTGCAAAGGAAGTATTTTCTGAAGAAGTTATCTTGCCCTCTCTTATTTACTGGCATCAAGGAAGATAAGCACTTACTCTGTTCCATTACAAAAAAGTCCCTCAGCCCCCCCTGTACATCAAGAATATAAAAGATGAAGAGGAATACAGGGAGAATATCCCAGTGCCTCAGGGAAATTAATGTCCCTCTGTGGGAAGATACATTAGGATCCCACCAGCTCTGTCACTTGTGATTGTCAAGTTGTGTCCTTGGGGAATGAGATTGTTTCCTGCCTTCCTAAAAATGATGCTGCTTGTGTTCCGGAGAGATGCTACAAAGAAAAGATGGGGAGAGATTAACAAGAAAAGACAATGGCCTGTAAGCCAGGAACAATTGGCAGAGTGATTCTTTCCTTTCCCTCCCTTCTGGAGTAGAGGAAGTACTCTGTCGAGGCAAACTATTGACTTAGTGCATAACAACATATGAATTATCGAAGGAAGACATTAAGCTATCTAGGCCAGTGCTCTGTTCTGACAGTGGCCAAATAGCAAATGCTCCAAGAAATTTAAAAAACAAACAAACAAAAAACCAAACCACAACAAAAGTCAAACAACAAAAAAACCATGGTGGAAGACTAAGAATAATGTGACCAGAAAGAAACTATCCTCAAATATTTGTGGATTTAGCATATTTCCTAAACTACGTGTGTTTATGCTGTTCCTAAAAAAGGTAAAATGTAATGTAATTTTTAAAATTTTCATTATCCATAGACATGTCTAATCTTGCTCTTTGCTGAATTCCCTGAGAATGTAGCTATTTCTAATTCAGCGATGTTGCTTTGAAAGGAGGAGAACATCTTGAAAAAGTCCAGCAAGCTCCTTTTCTCTCAGGGTTGGGGTGGGACCTCTTTAAAGGAGTGAGTAGGAGATAATCAACATAGAAAATTTGAAATGTTAAAAATGCTAAGTTTGCAAATCCTTAATTTTAAAATATGTCTGTGTAAGAAATACACATTTAGGTAGCACACTAATTGTTCAAGGGAACAGGCCAGTGATCAGGTTTGGAGTCCCATATGCACAGCATGCCTTATCAGGTATGTTTTGATAGCTCTATTAATGCCTTTGGCCTTGCTTTTGGGGACGAGGCAGTTCTTACCGAGATGTAAAGCACTGAGTACCCATTAGACTGTTCTCTGAATGCTCCACCAAGGCTGCATTTGCTCCTGCAGGTGCGGGAGCCAGCACGTGTGACATATATGATAGCTCGCTCTGTTACTAGGTAGTTTGATACGCCACACAGGTAATTATGTTTGCAAGCTGTCTGGAGAGGTGAAGGGTACATGTAAGGAAGGTGGGAAAGTCACCCATGTTCATACTCTTGCAGTTCTTCCTGAAAGGCTTTATAACATACAACTGTAACTTCCAGACGGAAACATTAAAGGTATTATTGTGTGTTTAATTCTATTTAATGTGCTCAGGAATATTAAAGGAGAATTTTTTTCTCTGCAAATACAAGTAATTTTCATTATTTAGACTATGAATGATGAGGTAAACCAAATGCCATCAAAAGCACTTTGTGGTTTTATTCAAATGGATGTTTGTAAATACTGCTTGCAGAGGGTTTCTTTGCCCTGTATTTGCTCAGCATTAGTCCTTGAAAAAAAAATATCTTGTGTGGTCAATGAAGACATCCAGTAGAATACTGATCTGCTGAAGTACTTCTCTCAGAATGAAATTTGCTTATATGACATGCTTCTTTAAACTTTTTTCTTAAAATCATACAAACCCCATATGTGTTCTATTCATACAGCTGCCTCTCTACTATCTTATACTTATTTCATCTGCCTAGTTCCTTTTCTCGTCCATTTTTATCTTCATGGTTTTTCCATGCTGCCAACTGAACATAAAATATCAGGTTTTTATTCATGTTCCTTTACTTACTTCAGCTATGTAATACGTATTGAAAAATATCGTTTCTCAGTACTTCCCAGCACAGATTCTTTTCCAGTGTTGACAGTACACTAAAGGATGTGTGTAAGCAATAGCTCTGCTGGGACATTTAATGTCCTGTCTGGTTACAGCTATGTCACACACACCCCCCCAGCGATCACTCACAGAAGTTTTAGTCTTCATCAGCAGTCCTTCTTTGATGCTTCTGGAATGCAAAGGATTCATTTCTCGTCCACACAAGATATATTGCAGAGTATATAGATGTACGGAAATCGGAGCTTAGCTGTTTTTTGGGACTGCCAAAGTTTCACTGTAAACACAACTTCAAACAGAGCTGCCTTCTCTAGACTTACGTTTATCCTGAAATTCACAGCTTGTTTTCATTGTGAATGTGCTAGCAGGAAAAGTCTGCTATAGTGTAGATAATTTTCACCGTTGCCCAGAAAGCGTTGCTGTACAGCTAGGTACAAGTAGACTGTTTGGGCAACACAGGCTGTTCTCTCTGAATTTTATTTGACTATGTTGGCACTGGATCCGAGCCTGGACGGTAAACTTCATGGTTGGTGTTATAAAGGCCTGTTCCTACTTTTGCTGAGGTTGCAACTGGGTAACTGTAGTAGTCTATAAACTATTGAAACTTTTAGCAGTTCCAGCTCCCGGATCCCTACCTTTGCTATACTGAGAATTCTCCCCAGTGTCAGAACAGCACCATTCTTCAAGAGCCTGGGCTGCCACCTCGTCAGCTTGAAGCGGCCTGTTTTTGTGAAAGTCCTGCACCGTCAATCTTTGCTCGAGACACTTCTCTCATCTGAGTATCTCTCCTTTTTGGCATGCTGTGCTTTTCATTAAGAGTCAGGTCAAAACAGTCCTTTCAACAGCTTGAGTTTTTTGACTCTACAAAAGAGTAAACATGGACAGCAGGTTTCCATCTTAGCCAAAGGCAGATTTGAACTGATATGCACAATACACCTGAATTCCAGGGAGCTCAGGATCTTCACCTGCTTCATTAACAGCCATCATTAATCTTGATAGAATCTCTAATGGATGTAGTAATATTTGCATTTTGTCCAATCCTATTACTCAGCTAACTGCCAACAGTCAGGCAGTGCCGTGTTATCCTAGAATTAACAGATAAATCTTCCCCATGCGCTAATGCCTAAGTAGCTGGAGTTCTAACAGAACAGTTAATGTGACAAGTCTTATGTTGTTAACTGGGGCAGAAAATGAAATATTTCTACTTGGTAGAAAAGAACAAATGTCCCAATTTAAGAGGCAGACAACTTTCTGACTTGCCAGCAACTTAAAAAGAAGGGTATATGGCCATCTTTACTGTTGTATGTGTCCAAGCTTGCACTATGCAAGGGAGGAAGTACTAATTGCAGAGAAGGATTTTACCTAACACGGTATGAATTTATCTGAGCAGCTTACACGTACATTGGATGATCTGTAGTTCTTATAAAAAGAATCTGTGGATCTAAAAATTATCCTTGCACAACCATGGATTTGAATTCCTTGCCCAAATATGCATGCGAATGTCAGTATACAAAGTGCATTCATGTAGCATGTAATTTTCTGCTGATGAGCACTGACAGCTTCCCAGTAAAGATCCATATGTAACACTTTTTTAATATATATGTATGCATTTGTAAAGTTTTTTTAAAATTATGAATTCTTTTAAATGCAACAGGAAAACTTTTTGCTTTTAAGCAAAGTAATCTTCAGAAGAACTGGAGGTGCTGATAGAGTAATTGTGTTTATTCTTCCAGTTTCACAATTTCTGTCTTATAAACATTGTTTTGCATTATTGGGCTCCACGTTTCCCCATCTCATCTGATGTTTTACAAATATTTTTCTAATTGCTTGAGACAGTGTGGTCCAATAAAATTACATCGACTTTCTGCTGAACTTGTTTGTCTGATCCACTGCCAGAAGTTGTAGGCAGCTAGGCAGCACGCTTGGTCTCACTTTCTTTCACTCCCCCTCCTCTAAGGCAATGCTTTCAGCAGCCCTCTACCCATACATGCATGTGAAGACTTAGGGCTGTGAAGCTCCCCTTTTACATTTCTAAGGCGTTCAAATGTTTCAGCAAGGCACTGCATCCTAGCATCACCTGAACCTGTTTCTGTCTGTAGATTATGTGATTAAGTTAATACAGGTAAGTCATACATACTACTTTAAAGCAGCAGTACTTGTTTTGGCTCTGGGCCCATTCATGTTTCAGCGTAACAGCTACTCTCAGCCTTAATGCAGTATTTCTTCATCTGATAAAGGACAAATTACAGCTATAAGTGTCCAGAAAGTAAGGTACTGTGTTGCCTTACCACCCTGAGAGCCCACATAAAGAAGGTACAAGTGGATGTAACAGCTGACATACATAGCTGTAAAGTATTCTATATTTTTATAGTGACGGGGGTATTCAGAGGAGAATTGCAATCCTGTTGTTCTGAGTGTCTGAAGGAGCTAACAGAACGATGAACTATTATTCTTGAGTCTTGATAACAGAGCGGCTTGTAGTGAGGGATGAATCATAACTAGCTGTGGACAGAAAATAGACCCTTCCCTTTCATTGTCATGAACATATTGCTATTTATGATCAATTTGCCAGACACTTTCTTCATGATAGGACAGATTTTCTATTTTTTTGCCCTCATGTGATGAGATGAGTCTGTAGTTTCTTTCCTTACAGTACATAGGTTTGTTGTTTTTTTTCTTTTGGAACAACCACATTGTGCACCTCATTTCATGTGTATTTTTGAACGTCTGCTTACCATGTGCCACATTTTGTGTGATGGAACATGATCAGGCCCAAGATCTCCTAAAATAATTGGTTGCTTGATATCTGGAAGCATTTTTTAAAGTATCTTGAGGAAGAAAAACAGGGCAAATAGTGCTGGTTTGTCACAGTGGAACAGATACAGTATGTGATCAGTTAGCTGCAGCTCACAGATAAACACAGACAGACAAGCTAGCAAGCGTAAACAGAAACCCCATTATTGTCCCACTCAGGCTTCTGGCTTCATGTTTGCTAAGTGATTTCCAGAGTCTGAAACGCAAAACAAGAATTTTCAAGTACAGATAGCTCAATTTGACATTATTTGATATTAGGCGTCTATGGTTCTTTTTAATCTTCAGCATGAGTCATTTCTTAGTCTTTTCTGTCCAGTTGGTTAATAAAGACATGAGTTGTACAATGGATGACATTTATCAATGCAAGCTCATTTGATTTTTTTAAGAGCAGCATAAAGCATAAATATTTTATCTCTGGCTTAGGCAAATTACTTGACATCCTTAGTAACATAAGAATACCTAATAGTAATTTCAGAGAGAGTTTGTTGAAACGTCCAGATGTCAGGGGCTATGGAAGTGTAAAGTATTATTACAGATGTTTCTCATAATAATAATACATCTGATAGCAGGGCAGAAAAAGGAATTAAGGGCCAAGTACTTCAGTCATTAACTGAGCTGAACTCCCACTAAGGTCTATGTGAGTTTTGTTCAAATAAGGATTACAGAATTCAAGTGTAAGTAATTATTTCCAATATGGAATGATTTATACTGCTTTTCCAGCCTTGTCTTTCTAGAATCTTGAAAACGGAGTCAGAGCCTATTGACTCACTGTACACAGAAACCCAGCTTGCCAGCATAAGGCTTGCTGGCATGAGGAAAGTTTGACTCAGTCATAGATACACAAAATCAAGCAGGGTGACTTACGTCTGCAGGGCGATCAGAAGTGTGCCTGCAGCAGAAAGAGACGTATCCCAGCTAGCTTTCATTCAGCTGGCACG
>JAVSBS010025279.1:0-36018 GCA_033124195.1 Coracias cyanogaster | reverse complement strand
GCTAGCGTTCATTCAGCTGGCACGAATACCACGATCTCCTGGGGTTATGAAGCCCGTGTTGAAATCTTTGCCGCTACATTTACGGTGCTGTTGGCAAGATGAGGGCTAGCTCTGGAGTGCCTGAACATACCCTTGTCCCACCTCTGGCTGCAAGGCAGGCACATCTTTTGTTAAAGACACCCCAGAGAACTGATGGATAAGGAAGCTGCTGTCTGATTTGATAAAGGTATTATCAGTGAGAGCTTCACCTTTGTAGACTGCAAGCTCTAGGGTTTTTTTTTTTTAATGCTATTTATTAAATAAGGAGCTTTAAATAGCCCATATTCTTAGGGCAAAACACCACAAATAACTGCTTTGTTTCGAGTCCAGTTACAGTAACAGCGCTAAACATGTTGAGATGCAGTTTGGTCTTACACTGAACTTGTTCAAACAATATTCCTCAACACTGTGAAATTCTGATGAAATTCAGACATTTAGAATGAGGCTGAAACTTTGTTAAAATATGTCGAAGTATATATTCATTGGAGAACTTGTAGGTGTGCCATCTTCTTTGTTGTGCAATCAAATCCTGCGAAATACTAGTTTTTCTTGGTGTGGGTAGTAGGTTGCCATGAATGTGGGGCACACAGTCTTCTGAAGCGCTGTTGCGCAAGATGATAGGTGGAAGATTATTTCTGGCAGCTCTGAACCTTTTGGAAGCCTCCATACTGCTCCACATCTGTGTCTGGGACACAAAATTGTGGTTGTTTAGCGCTGGTGTATCTGTTTATACACATGGAGAACACAAAGAGGACTGGCATAAACAAAATGTCATATACATTCAAATTTTGATTACAAGAAAATAATCAACCTGACATCATCACAAAAATGGAGTGCCAAAAAATATTAATCTGCCAGCTCATGAAGGGCAAGCCTCAAGTTTCTGTGGTTTGGTTCATTTAAGCACTAAGAAGGTTAAACATGTTCATGAAACTTCAGATCCAGGCTCTGTTCCTGCTTCTTCACAAAGTGTTAGAGGCTCAAATAATCAGATTCCTTTCTGTCCTTCAGTAGCTCCAGTTCAGGCATCCTGGGCAGGATTCACCTTAGTTAACTAGCCATCAGCAGTATAGGACCAATATATGAACTACTCACTAAACTCCCTTTAAAATCAATGGAAACAAATAGGCATTTCTTGAGGTGATTCATCTAACCTGTGGAACCTTAGAATGAGATGTCTTATGCCTTAGTAGTACTGATTTTTCTCTACAGGCTATGAAGAGATTCTTGAGAAATGTCTCAGATATAACAGTCTAAGTCCCACTGTCTTTCAATACTCTCATGTTCAGCAGCCCAACAGTTGAATTCCTCTCAATTTTTCCTTGAAAATATTAGCTTTATTGTGACAATGATCAACAGTAGGCAAGCAATTTGAAATTTAAAATTAGTGCCGGAACAGTTTTTTCATAATGATCTGATTAATATTTCGTGACATTTTGAAATCTGGTTTCTCTTCCATTCTAGCTACTCCATGCCCTATGTCATGTAGTGCAAGAAAATAAGCTGACTAGTGCTGCTATATTTCTGGTTTTCACAGGTGTTAAATAAAGACTTTTTGTGTATTTTTATTCATTATTATATCAGATATTAATGCCTTATATGCTTTACTAATCAGACAGATGGAGATCAACTGATCAGCTTTGCCAGAATTTTGCCTGATCAACTATAAGGCATTTTTTCCTAACAGTAGGATTTGCAGTGTTACTTTTCAGGAGGGAATATGCTCAGAAGCAAGTTTAGCAGACACTTGAAAATTTACTGGAATGGTGATACAAGTTGCAGTACTCTTAATGATCAAACTTTGAAATACTTTGAAGCAAGTCTTAGTACCCTGTAATATTATAAGTTAAGATGAGAAAGCCAATGAGATATACTTGGTTGTTTTAGGAGGAGTGCTGAAAGAAGCTGTCATTAGTTCAGAAACAGCAAAATTACCCAGAACTCACAATTCGAGCAGAACTTGCCATGTTGGAATTACTTCATGGTTTTTGCTAAATTAACTCAACAGTGTAAATGTAAAATGTGAAGCTGGAACAATAGTGATAGCTGTGATGTTTGACAATATCTTGTAAAAAGAAAGTGGTAGTATTTAGGAAAGATTTGACATTGGAAAGCAGAAGTAGCTTCCTTTACTGAAGAAACATCTGGGAAATTCAGCTACTTTCATGAAAAATGCTGGCAACCTTAAAGAAAACACCAATCATAATCAGATAGAATAGAAAACTCACTGGAAATTTTGTTTCCTTAAGTTCCAGCAGCTGAAGAATTGCTTACAATTCATCACACAACTATATGAAGTCAAGAATGAAGATTTCTAATTGCAGACCTTGAGTGATCTAGCATATTTGTAGCATTTCGTTTACTCATTTTCAGATTATTTTCATGTTTCAAATGCTCATACTGAAAAGTAACTTGTGTCTTATAGAAAAAGTATAATCAGAAAATGCACACATCCTTCTTCGATTGTACAGAGCCCACATAGATGGCTCTGGGATATTTACCAAGAAAAAATGCCAGGCAAATGAAATTGCTGCCTGTGCATTT
The DNA here is from genome assembly GCA_033124195.1 of Coracias cyanogaster. Taxonomy (NCBI): domain Eukaryota; kingdom Metazoa; phylum Chordata; class Aves; order Coraciiformes; family Coraciidae; genus Coracias; species Coracias cyanogaster. Next base: position 33,435 of record JAVSBS010025279.1, on the reverse strand, counting down.
AGCTGCCACACTTCCAGGTCTTGAGTAAAGATGGTGGCCTGTGTTTATAAATTTGGGTAACAAAGTCATTTACAATCATTAAAAGAAAGAAATAAACCGTTCTTTCTTGAAAATAGCAGAAAACATTAATTTAATTTAGAATTCCATACTTGGTGTCTGTAAAGTATGTAGTTTAGCTGGGTACTAAGGTCTCTTAAGTGAGAGAAGTTTCCTCGGAATTCTTAGCAATGTTTAATGAGAAGTGAATTTTGACTAGTATTATGGTTTTTCTAATGAAAAATTGGATTTCCAGTTAAATAGAAAAAGTTTCTCTAAACTTGTTGAAGGCTATGTTTCAGGTTTTAATATTTTATTGATAGGTTGATAACTTCAGGAGAAGACCTCACTCAGAAATTCTGAAGTCTTCTGTGAGACTTTTTTTCTCTAAAACAGTCCTATTTGTAACCTGCTTAATTATTTACCTGTTCTCAAATATCTGTAGACACTAGTTCTTCTTTTTAGACATCCTAATATGGACCTTTGGGGTAACTGTGTCATCCCACATTGCCCATGTTTTGTTTCACACTGAAAAAGAACTTTAAAACTTTGTTACAAGAACGTGACACTTTCGGAGGATTTTCTGCACCTCAGCAGCAGTTTTTGAGGTACATGTTCTCAGGCTAGATTTCACAGAGTCTTTGGAAATGTCTGTAAGCATTTTCCTGGCATTTTTAAATTCTACATTTAAACTATTTAATCGAATGAAGTCTTTTTTCTTCTTTTGCTACCTGGCAAAGAAAGGGACCACCTCTCAGAACGTTGTAACTGTTTTTTATATTTGGTACAATAAAATTAAGATTAGATTTCAAACACAGCTATTTTACTCAACAGAAATAAAACTCTAATCATTGTGTACAGACAAGTCTGTGCTTTGACTAGAAATCAGACGAAAGCTTTTGAGTCTTCAGTTGGCATTTAAAAGTCCGTGTATAGCTGAAGTTAAATACCAAGAAGATAGTAATTCTATTGTATTTTTGTGTTTTATTGTACCTTTATGGCCCACAGCACTCAGAATTTGGTTTCATTTCCATATGGTATCGATACTGGAAAACCAGGGATTTTTATGTCCATTTAAACCTTGACTTCTCAGTGAACTGTGATACATAGAGTTTCTTGCATTTATCTAAAGACATTTCAGAAGTTTGTCTTTTTTTCAGCACAACTGTTATTGGATTTATCTAACAAATCTACTGCACATGCTGCGGAAAATAATGATAGCGGTCAAGTGAGGCCTACTAGGGTTATCAGCATTTTCCATTTTGTGATGAAAATTGAATTAATCAGCATTTTCTTTGGTAGCATGATGGTCAATGGTGGCCTTCCCTAGCTCTTAGAGTGTGCAGTGGCAGTGCCTCAGCTGTCATTGTGTTCTGCTAAAAGCATTCAAACAGCCCTGTCAGTCTGAACAGAAGGCACCGCAAACAAAATGTTTGTGCTTTCTGTTGATCCTCTGGGGTTTTAATACTGTAGTAAAATTAAAGGAAATACTCACTCTTCTTTCATGGGCAGTAAGATGATGGAACTGTAAATATCATCCTGTAAATATCATCAGTCTGGAGATAAAAAAGAGAAATAAATAGTAGTTTCTTTCATCCTCTATTAAGATGTTAAACTACATTAAAATACTGCTTTTTCTCTGACGAGCTTCTTGAGTGAAGTTGCCCCATGTTAATAGTGTCCTAAAAAACTATACAGGTGGTATAAGAGAGATTCTTTTATAGAATTACTCCTGTTGATTAATTATGGTAACCATAATATATTTCTCATAAATTAGACTTAATAGTTTCCTGTTTCTTCTTGTAGTATTACTTCCACTGAGCTGTAAAGAAATTGGAAAATTACTTTTCATTCATTACAGTGCTCAAGTAAAATATTTCACCACAATTGCTTCACCATAGGTGTATATTTGTAATTTTGTCTCCCCAGTTAAAAGTTCTGATGACTTTAATTTTTCCTGCTCTTAAGACAGTACTTAGTCCTATGGAGATTCATCAGAATGAGAATCTTGCTGTCAGATTCATGTTATATGGTTTCATTTTACTTTGGGGAAAGAGATTGAAACCTTCCTTGAGGACAAACCTTCTAAACTGTTGTTTTGCACTTCTGTTCCCCTATTCAGGTTTTCAGGAAGGTTTCATAAAACCTGTATAAAAGGAATAAGACAACAAAGTTATTTCTAGTGCCTATTTGTTGGAGATGGGTCTTAAACATAATTCTGGTTGCACATAGGCACTAACTTTGAGGAATCTTATAGCTAAACTTTGAATTCATGGCTAAGGCAGGGCTGTGATGTCACCTAAACAGTATTTGTCATGTGTAGGAGTAGAATTTGCTAGCAGAGAACTACTAGATTGCCTTCTAGAATGCTGTAGCTGACAGTTTTGACAAATGTCATTTTACATATATATAAACCCATGTGCACACAGATACTTTTCCTTGACTATAGGGAGTTTATCAGGATCCCATTCTCATGCTTTCACAAGATCTTGTAACTAGACAAGGGAACTTACAGAAGTATTCCGAGCCACAGCCCGCTTTGTATTCTTTGAGGTGTTAGCAATATAATCAGAGAATCTCTGCCACATGAACCAAGGATTCAGGACACAAACCATCAGGCCCACAGGAGAGGTTTTATCTGAACTTGGAAGAGATGGATCTGTGAAAACAAGCCAGTTCAGAGTCGTAGAATCATGGAATGGGTTGAGTTGGAAAGCACCTGTAAAGGTCATCTAGTCCAACCCCCTGCAGTGAGCAGAGACATCTTTAACTAGATCAAGTTGCTCAGAGCCCCATCCAACTTGACCGTGAATGCTTTCTGGGATGGGGCATCTACCACTGCTCTGGGCAACCTTTGCCAGTGTTTCACCACCGTCATTGTAAAAAATTTCTTCTTTATATCTTGTCTAAATCTACACTATTTCAGTTTAAAACCTTTACCCCTTGTCCTGTCTCAACAGGCCCTGTTAAAAAGACTGTCCCCATCTTTCTTAATAGGCCTCCCTTTTACTTTCAAGCCAAACGATCAGTTGAGGAGATTCTTCAGCAAAAGACCAGAAACAGATGTTGATGCCTTTTCTCAACAATTGCAAGTCAGTCAGTTCAGTTTCAGGTCTTCTCCCTTTATGATAAAACCTCAAATTCTCATCCAGATCAGGCAAAGTCAAGTCTTCAAGTAATTTGACACCCGTTTGGCCTTGGTTTTTGTCCTTCCTGAAGATACTGAAGGAGTTACCAGTCATCCTTATTATGTGGCATGAATTTACAGTATTTCCAGTAAATACTCTCATTAGGAAATATTTTCTTCCTCTATAAAAAGAACCTTTCCCCACAGAGATTTGAGAATTCCATTCCATGGAGGGTAACGCTCAGTCTCTGGAACAAAGGTGGCTTATGGATCAGCTTAATCTGTACGGCATGTAATATATTACTTGGTTTTACAATGGAAGACTTTAAATTCTAGACTGCAAACCTCACAGTCTGTATTAGTATGTTAATGCACTGGCTTTTCACCTTTTAAAAAATCGGTTAAAACTTACTTCACGGAGAAGTGAAAATGAGTTTAGCAGCCTGGAATAACTCTGTTTTCTCTATTACACCATGTAACACAGTTAGCACAACTGGCAAGACACCACTGAGGAAAAAAACAGAGACTAGAGCAACTTCTTCCTTTCAAAAGAAGTGCCAAAACCCACTCCTCAGTATTTAAAAGTAAACAGCAAAGGTCAAGGAAGGGATACTTGATGCAATTTCAACTGTATGAAGAGCTGAGGTTTTACTAGTGTCCCAGATTCTAAGATCATAGAAGACTGTTAAGGTGTTCAGCAACAAAATCATCCCAGACCCCATCCAGTACTCACTCAATGGGCTCTGTCACCTCTTAAGAGCAATTTATTGTAGTGAACAGCCTGTATTACGTTAACAGGATGCTACACGGATTTATTGCTTCAAAGATGTGCAAAAGATACTGCAGTCTAGGAAGAAATATCTTCTCTACTTTTGAGTATTTTTTGAAATATTGCTCTACTGCTGAGTCTGTGGGTGGGCCATTGGGATCCACAATTATTTTCAGGGTTTGGGCACATTTCTATAGTAGACATATCTGGTTTTCCTTCTTTATTTTGGTCAAAGAACAGTACATTATCTGTGGCAACTTCTAACCACTTTAGAATAGTCTTGAAGTGGCAAATAATGAGAAATGTTTTCTGCAGAGTTTTTCAGGGATAAAAAAATTTTGGCCAAGTGGTGGTTTTTTTTTAAAGGCTTCAAACAACTTTTTAATATCAGCATCCTTCAGTTTTCTGTGTTCTCTTTTTACTAGAAACATGCTTACTATTTTGATAGATTTGGAAGTAAAGTAATAGTCTTTCAGCACCTTTGGTTTTAACTTCCTCTGTGGTCAGTGTTCTAAGTTCAATGGAACTCTAAGTCTTAATTGCTGCAGATTTTGTCTGAAGAAAATACCTCTTCTAGTGTATCGTATTTCGAGGAGTTCTTGGGTGCACAGCAATTCAAATGTATATGAATGCGTAAGTACATTATTGTTAAATAAACGAAGGAGGAAGGCAACAATGAAAATCTGGAAACATCCGTTTCCTATATCAATGAACACGTCTCCTTTAGTGCCTGGAGAAAGCAAAGCAAACCAAACATCTCTCTGTACATTTGGGTTCCTCTGGAGTAAGCAGTAGACAGTAGACAGCTTGTAACTCCATCCCCTGAGCCCAAGAGGTATACAGAGAGCTCTGGCAGAACTATTTTGTCTGGGTGGCTAAAGTACAGTCTGGGCAGTGAATGAAAAAACTCAACACAGAAAGAGGAAAGTCAGGAAAAGCAATGTTAGCAATGTTCTTTGTGGAACTCATCTGCAAATAGGTCTTTACCAGGTCCCACCCAAGGAAGATCCCCAGAAGAATTTTGCCAGATGGCACAGGGAATGCAATGATTCATGTTTTTTCTCTTTCTTTTCCTGTATCCTCCCCCAGATATTCCTGGATTATTTCTCCTTTGCTATCCTCTCTGTCCAAATCACTGGGACTTCTGAGAAGGAGCTGGAAGAACGGCTGGAATGTCATATTTGTGGGGGGAGCCTGTCATATGAAATGCCCTCAGCAGGGAGCTGAATTGCTGATTTAGGAAGGGTTAGAGATGTGAAGGAGTGCAGGACAGCAGCAACACAGAAGTGGGAGAAACACCACTTCTCTGTCTTCATCACCAAGCAAATCTCCTCTGGTTTGCCAAGAGTTTTGTGACTGAAAATATGAGATATGTCTGTTAGATATTTCATGTAGAAATTAAAACAGATATGTCTCCAAAGAAAGCGATCATTCCGTGCTTATGAGCACTGCTGTTTACTGAAGAGTTAAACTGAGTTAGCAGTTGGTTGGCTGATAGATTTGTCATCAGCTTTTATTTCCTGTGCTAATAGAAATTTTATTTTTTTAATGAAAAAATGAAGGTACATATCTTAGGAGCCAACTATAACATTTCTCTGAAGCTGTATTGCTCTGCTACTATGCTTTTAGTTGGCTCAAGTTTCACAAACATGGATCTTGCTCAGTGTATGGTTTTGACATAGTTTGCAATTTTTTTACCTTAGAAATATATTTCCTGTCTAGGCAATAATTATTGATGAATGCATTCAATTTTGGATGTTGATATAATGCAGTAAACTAGCTAATCGCTTCAGCCCTGACACCGGCCATCTTCAGAACCACAAATGTCACACTTGGAGGATGCTTATTTTTTGTTGCAGTATATCCTATGGACCAGGATGTCCTTCAGCTAAGAGCTGAATAACAGGAACAATTATCAAAATCCACCAGCTGAAGAATATAAATATGTGCACACATTAGTGAAAAATATGAGATATATGTTCAAACAAGGACATCTTTTCTAACATTACTTCTCTTCTGGAACTCCCCAGAGTGGCATAGTGCCAGCACAGGAAGGTGGGGTTATGGCTGGCTTTAAAGTAATGCAATAATTTATCTAACAATAAACTAACTGTCACATTCTGAAACTTATTCCCCAGTGCAACAGTGAATAGAAGTGATCAAAATTTGGGATTTTTCAATTTTATGAATGTAATATGAATTATTTGCAAAAAAGTAATCTTTCCATTATTCATTCAGGAAAAAAAGAGAAGTAAGTTAAAATTGAATCAATGGACAAATTTTTACTAAATATATTTCCTACCTCCTCTTTCGCAATTAGTAATCATGATCGGTTCTTACAATTTTGGGCCTCAGCTTGTTTTAATTAGGATTAAGATGGAAAGATATTTCATATAAGAATTCTGGCCTCCTTTCTGATTAATTAATACCACACAGTTTCAGAGTAAGTGAATAATAGCATCTGCAGAGATACTGGTTTTATGTTTTCTCACGGGCAGTGTAGTAGTGAGCCAGAAAATGAAATATTACATGTCACGTTACTTGAGGGGATATAATTCTGCTATGGAACTGAGTTTAAATTCAGTTTGGCAGATCCATTGCTCACACTGTCATAAAATAATCTATTTTTGTGCTGTCTTTGTGTGAACTAAAAAAACTGTTAAGTTTGAATCTGTGTGCACTACCTCCCCATTAACTCACTGTCTCTAGAATAGTGACCTGCCCTTCAGTCTTAGAAGGCAAAACTCCCATCTCTGTATAAAATGTGAGATGTTTTAGCAAAACAGAGTATTTCAGGTTCTTTTACGATAGCGTTGCTGACTGAGGCCTCCAACGTCTCCTTGCTGAAAGACGGCAAAAAAGCCTTGAAAGATGCCTGCTCTGTGTCAACTGTTTTTGCACCAGCCTTGTCAAATGAGGAGCTGACATTTCCCTTCTGATAGGAATAAATCCGGGGGGAAGAGAGAGAAAATTTAAAACGCTGATAGTAATTCCTAGGAACCAATTTTAATGCTGTCTATCAGAGGGATGTCCAAGCTGCTGCTGTAGAGGTGCCTGCAGTTATGAAGCACTTCAAGCACATCTCCCGTGACAGACCGTGTCAACTGATCAGCAACAACTGGGTAATGACGGGCTGCTGGTTATGGATTCCCTGGCACTGGGAGGAAGCCAAGTGGCAGGAGCCATCAGGGCCAGCGCTGCTCGGTTGTCCCAGGGCCACGCTGCTTGGCCGGCTGTGTCCCTGCGGTCAGCAGGGCAGCCTCTGGGAAACCATTGTCATCTCCTGGCTGTGAATGTTTTTGTGGGATCTCTCTCTGATCTTGGAGGTATGTGCCTTTTAGTTCTTGAAATAGGAAAATGTGGGTTGTAGGTTGAGGCATTCCCTGTAAATTTTAAAGGGAATTTTCCTGTAACATCAGGAGCGCTCCTCCTCAACCCCTGCTCCCTGGCTACCGTTTGCAGTTCTCATTTCTGTGCCTTAGCAATACATGGGTTTTAACTTGCCTGTTAACATCCTTGCTCATTATTGTTTTCTTTCCTCTCTGCACTGCTTTATCTCCCCATTTTCTATATTTTAATTTGAGGGAAGGTGAAGGACACTGAATGATTGATTTCTTTATTTTTTCTACATGAGAAAGGAATCTTCTACCATAATTTTTTTTTTTACCTGTTTCTCTTTTTGCTGAATTTCTTTCTTTGCTGTGCATTTCCACATCCCCTCTTCCAACAATTTTTCTTGAGTGCTCAGCTGCTCCTTCCTGGGTGCATTGGGCAGTGCATAGGGCTGTTCACGTTGCTGCTTGGGTTTTAAGTTCCTGTGCAATCTCTGGTCTTTCTGCTACAAAAAGTCCGTTGGGGCAGAGAGTAGTTTTTCTATCTCTGCCTTCAATAGTTTCTATTCTATTGTAAGCTCTGAGAGAAAACTCCAGAAAACTGCTTGCCCCTATCCAAAATTAGGATGGATGAAGGATCTGGGAAATGGCAGATGTGGCAGGACAGAGAGTAGAAACGATGAGTAACTTGGCCACAGTCACACAGCAAAGCGCTGACAGAGAGAGGAATAGAAACCCGGAGTCCTAGTTCTCAAGCCTGTGTTCAAAACAGTAAACCATGCAATTTTTCCACAGCGTTATCTAGAAATTTCAAAGACAGAATGACATGATGTTATAAAACTGATAATAGAACACTATCATCAGGGAAGCACTATTTATAAATGAGAGGGTGGGAAGGCGCTGTCTTTGCTGAGTGCCATAAACAATGAGCATGGAGGGACTAAGGGGAATATTTTGATGTTTGTGTGCTGTGGAAGGTTTTATTTAAACACAAACATTGTTAATAAACATAGGTTTATATGTTTTCTTTGATCAGTGAACTCTGATAGATTTAAAACATGCTGACATCTCATTTCTGTGTGTCCAAAGGAGAGGAGGAAAGACTCAGGAGCACATTCTTAAATCTGTTGCAATCCCGTTTTTGTACAAGTTAATGCTACCGTCACAAATAGATTTTTCTAATACAGTATGGGACTGCCCTGTCAAACAAAAGGGGCCTAAGTTGCACCAATTTAAAATGTGTCTATAAACATGATCTCACCTTTTACTTTCACAAAATAGATATATATACAGGTACAGAATGAACAATTGGTTTTATAATCTGATTAAAAGCCTACTGAAAACAAGGGAAGGCAGAAATTTTCAACAAATTGATTGAGTTTTGAATCAGGTCCCAGAATAGGTGCTATATAAAAAAAATGCACCTGGGAGCAGTATTTGATATGTGCTAAAATCAAAGTGAATAACAATAATTTTTTTTCCCCTTTTTTCCCTACTAGGACCTTCTCTTGCTCTATCCCCATAAGTAAAAGAATGGCTATATTTTATTTTAAGTCATCCCTTAACTTCTTTTTGTATATATTTTTGATGACCCTAGACGAGTGGATATTATACCCCAGGGATGTTGTTACTGTTTATTCTTGGACTCTCAGCCACAGACTTTTGTTCTTTTACTTAGTACGCCGCAAATTGCCTGCTCATCTGTGTCCTTCACTGCCTGGATTACTTCATGCTGTTTACATAGCAAAACAAACTATATAACATCCCAGGGGCCCAATGCTGCTGCCACAGAATACCGGTGAGTCTAATTGACAGCAGGATGTGCCTGTGCTTTATGGTAGCAGAACCAAGCCCTCATCAGAGCCAGCCAAGCTGGAGCAATAAAACTCAGGCTTCATATTCTCACTCCTTGGTCCTTGAGAGGCAGGAATCCCTGGTTAGCAATATCTCAGATTACCTTTAGCGTGATTCCTAATATATAATAGTGAAAATTAGCATCAACATTTCTACTGGTTCATTTAAGCCATTAATCCCATTGAAATGACTTTCAACACGTTTAACATTTAAGACAGTTACTTGTTAATTTCTAAGGCTTAATGCGAGGGTGTCACTTTATTTTAGAATATTCCATGCTGTGTGTGATTCAAAAGTGCCTTGACTGAATTCCTTGCTTAAGTCTAGTGTTTAAAGCAATTTCTTGCTAGACCATTTTCTGTGATCCAGAATTTTGCCATTCCTCCTCCTCTCTGTGGTAGGTGAAGGAGTCTTGTTTGCCACTCTGTTATTGAGGGAAATAACATAATGCAACACTGATGGCAAAAAGCAATTTAGCTCGTTCCTTGAAGTGCCATTTGAAGAATAATTAATTTTTATTGGGAAGAAAGATCCTCAGGAGCAGAATCTGAAGAGAACTTCTACGTTAAGCCTGTGGCTACTACTTCACCACAGAGAGGAGGTGGTGGTGAACAGCAGTAGTGAGACAACTGGCTTTCTGGATTTGGTCACTTCTGCAGAGGAAGAAGCATTTTGTTCCCACATGAACAGGAAGGAGTAAGGACAAGAGTGGGCACGTAAACATGCAGTAGATATCAGAGTACAAGAACTGTCCAGGAAAATCTGCACTAGTTGTTTGGAGGGAATCCACGTCATCTCTTGTGGACCTTTAGAAGGCGGCAGAGTCACAGCCTGGCAGATGATCCTGCCAGACTGCACTACTGCTGACTACTGCTGTTTCATTCCCTCCACCCCTTCCTTTTCTAACTTTCTGTTCCCTCCCACCCATAAATTTACTCCTCTGCCTACAAAGGCTGCAAAGATGGGAGATGTGAGATCTGTCTCCAAGAGAGAGGTCAATAATGAAGTAAAAAAGTGACCAACCAAACCCATTTCTAGCCTGCCCATACCAGTTCAGGCAGTTCAGCGTGCTGTACACCACGTAGAGGGAGAACAGTGCAGCATGGAAATATCACTGACTCAACTGTGACGGATTGCTCTAACATGCTCTCTGACCTTTTACGTGGAAGAAATCTCCCTTCTGCATTCACGGCTTGTTTCTTTGAAATGAAACAGTGAATCCTGTGAAAACTGGCTCTTTTCTGCAACAAAATTTCCATTCACATGTAGGTGATGCAACAGAAAAATTTCTTGTAATAACAAATAGCAATATTAATATTGACCTTTTATTTTACTTGCTGTTGTATTCCATATGAAAAAAAAAAAGGCAGAAGATAGTGATGATAGCAAAGTACTGAATGTGCTCAGTATAAAATACTGCTTTTCTGTTCCCCACTGAGAACCTTCCCTGAAAGTCAAGTATTTAGTCTAATCCTCTCTCTGTTGCTCTGAAGGCCAAGCACGTGGTATACCGATAGTGGTTTTGCTGTACAGATTGGCATGACAGGCTGTGTAAGACAAATATTCCAAACCTTTTTGAGCACAGGAGCAAGTTTACCATCGGACTACACACGTGTGTTACTGTTTATGGGCTAGTAGCATTGCTGGGTGTAGTGACACTCCAGATGGATGTAAATTGGGGTGTTTGCATCAGATTGAGGCTAGAGTTCAACCTCCATTTTTATCTTTTGGCAGCAGCAGTGGCAGAAACCTCTGCTTCCCCTCTCTGTCCTCCACCAGCCCGGCAAATGACGCTCTAGTGGCATATATGAACCGTCAAGGCAGCGACTGAAGTAGTGGGAACTGCTTAATAGCCTGAAGAGCACAGCTACTGAATGTATAACTAAATCCCACGTTGTAGGTCCGGTTTAGGGGCCTTGACACTTGTGATGACAATTCTGGCATGAGTTGCGTTGCTAAAGATGTTTTGGATGTGTAGTTCATCCACTCCTTATCCTGTTTTTTGGCCATTGCTGTTTCTCTGAAGAGTGTGAATTATGGGGCCTATGAATGAGCAAGCCCATCAGTTTCCTCCTGCTGCTTAATACCCAGTCAAGCTTAGAGAGCGTTGTTTCGAGCAGCTGGCAATTAAACTCTACCAGTCTGCGGTGGTTTTGAGTGATGCTGTCATGATCTCATGCCACATGCATGTTGATGCCTTTTTTTTTTTTTTTTTTTTAATTTCAAATCAACTGTTCTTCTGTTCAGCTGTGTCAATGATGACAGCGAAGTAGGCCAGCGATGGAAAGGAAGCAATAGAGGTTGGAGAGCGGCGCTTTTTAAGAACGCTGGTCCTTTCTGTTCGGAGTAACACAGCGTGTGTATCAAGGTCATGTGTCACTCAGTGACGGGCCATCGAAACATTCCATTGGGTTGGAACTGAATGGAGAAACTATGGCAATAATTTTATGTCTTTGATTCACAAAGAAAAAAATACAAGTGTACTCTTTATGCCCTCTTTATTTGGCCTGTTAAGAAAAGCAGAGGCTGTCAATCAAGAAAAAAGCTTCCAATTGTGTAGCCTGTTAGAATCATTTCATTAATAACATGTGTTTACTACTGGGAGAAGCAGACTCAGTGTGCTAAGATTTTGTTTGTCAGTCAGTCATTGGAACCCCACTGTTAATCGCATACAATGGTTTGTGGTTATGCCACAATTTAACCCAGGTTTAAAAATACAAACTAGAGCCTTGGTGGTCTGCTGAGAGCAGTGAGCGAAGCAAAGGTATTGGTTGAACCTGCCTTGTGGGCTGCTGGCTTGGAGTACTGTACGAGCTAATCAAATTTATTAACTTGAGTCATGACTAGAATGCGTACACTGGTGAGTGTGGGTGGGTGCACCCAGGTTAGGCTACATTTTGGCTGCATTCTGCAAGGAGGAAGAAAAGCAGCTCTTTGGCCTGCTTTCCACAAAGACAAATTGGAAACAGATATCAAACTAGATTTTGGGATCTGTGGCAGGCTAATAAGAAAATGGTATTTTTTTGTTGTGGCTTTTATTTATTGATGTAGGGCATGGCTTAGAAAAAAAAACGAAGGAGTTTCGAAACCGAATACCGATGGCATTCTATGCATATGTGTCATTGTCTTATCAAATTGCCTCCTGCATGCCATTTTAACAGCAATATTAAAGGCAGAATCTCTGACTCCACAATAACGAGGGCTGAGTTTGATTGCCAGAAAAGGGAGAGGCATTTGGCTACTAAGAAAAAGAACACTGGAGAGACGGTTGTGTATCTTTGTATGAATCTTGACCTTCTGGCAGAGATAGAAAGAGGCAAAGCGACTAAACCATCTTTCTTAATTATAGCTAGAATATGGTAAGCTAAAATTCCTGGTTACCACAGCATTATGGAAAGTATCATTCATAACTGCAAGACTTGTAATACTGAGAAGAATATATTTATCCCCAGAGAGAATTATATCCATTTCTCCACATTACTTTACAACCCAAGACATTTTGTAGGAACCCCTTCCAGATTTAGAGCAATGTAAGTGATATTTTTAAATGACAACTTTAGGATGAAGTGAATCCCATCCATCCTTAAATAAAATGGCATTAGCCTTTATTTTTTTATTCTCTATAAAGATTTCATAGTTTCATTTATCCTGATCACAGAAACTGAAACTATAACTGGCCAAATTGCTGTAATTTTGAAATGCCTAAACAGATTCATTCATGAAGGCAGTGAAAAATTTATATTTTAAAAAAATTTATATGGGTTTATTTTTTCTACTTTCTGATATTTAGGTTATTGATATGCATTACTCCCTCACTGTTAGGTTTTCTTACTAAGAAATTAAATGTGTTGAGCTTTGCTGAAGATACACTAATGAAAGCATTAAGCTGAAAAAGTTTTGTATATTCAGAGTATATAAAATTGTATATATTCAAGGTTAAATCTAACTCTAGCAGTGAACTGACACCAGCAGGTCACAGTCCACAGAGAGTCCTTCCTTTTTGCCCTCCTGGCCCATCTCTACCACTCACAATGTTCTCCACAACATACTTTTTTTCTGGTTTTATGGGAGCTAGAGGAGAGCTTTGGAACTGCACAGCATCTGGGACTGCTTAAACTGTGGCAAGGAAGCAGAAGACAAGTGCTAATAAGAGGTGAAGAGGTGAAGACGGAAACATCCTTACACCCAACCATAAATCTGCACCTACTATAACTATTAAAGTCAGTAGGAATATTGTATGTGGTGGCCTTTTGGGATAAGACTACTATAAACATCTCTTCTCTCCCAGTAACAGTGAATTATCTTTTTAAAAAATCTGGTGCTTGGAGCTTATTTGCATTTTGTCTGCATTACATCTGACCTTTCAAAGGATATTCAACTGATTTTTCTGTGTTGCAAAGGCTCCTGTAGGGGAGCAAACCAATTCAGTGGCAATATGCAGGTACACTTCAGACTTGTGTGGTATCGGAAGTATTTTTGAAGGAATGTTGAAGGCAATATGGGGAGGGAGATTCTATGGCTTCATTCCTTTTCAGAGATGTAACACTGCTTATATGTCCCACTCTAATCTCAGTATTAAAATTGGTTGGATTTAGGTCCTTGACGGCCTCGCCTGGCGTGATGTAGTAGTAGCATGTAGTAGTTTGTAATAGTAGCAAATCTAAGTTAGAAGTCAGTCAACATGCGCATATACTGACCGCAGAATCCTTCGCAAACAGGCAGGCATGGGCAACATCACTAGTGCAGGGTGATAGGACTGACATTAAGAAAAAGTCCTGTGACTGTCATGAGAGTCAGCAACGGGACTTAGATACCATGAGGCTTTATTCATCACTTCTTGAATAAAAGTCCCATAGTTGAAAACAGATGTCTTGCTGGTGTGCAATATACATGATTTCTGATACCCATTCCACCAGGGTCACTCATTCTTTCCACCACATATGTTGACCATTCCTTTCCTTTTCTTGTAAACAGTATTAAACCACGACTGAGGCAGTGGCTTGTAAGCAACTGTAGCTAATGTCAAATTCAGGAATTTCTGTATTTTGGGTCCAGCATACCTCTGTCCGGTCATGAAATTCCCTTTGTTTCTCTACTCAGGATCTAACATGTTTTAGAGAATGTTCTAAATGAAAAGAGAGGTTCAGAAAGGAAAGAAAGATCACGTAGGCTTAGCCAGACTTGAAAAAACATGGATATATTAATCACCACTATGCTTGACACTTGAGCTGAGTCCCTACTACAAAGAAACAGTCTTAACTTGGACTGACTGACTGAGGTGAACTAAACCGCGACAACAACAACAAAAACAACCAACAAAGTCCCAGAAAAGCAGGAAATATTTTAACCAAATTAACAGCTCAAGTTCAGCCCCAGCCACTTTATAGGCTCTAAGGTTTGTCTGAGTTTTGCTGCAGATCTATGTGGTAGATACAGCCCATTATTGGAAATGGCAGTTGGTCAGAACTGTATAGTCTATGAGTTTGCATTTTTCAGCAATTTACAGTTTTCTTTCCTGTTTTCAAATATTCACTTTTTTTTAGAAAAAATACAAAAGAATGCTTTGTGACTGCAAACATCTTAAGTTTGCATGTCGTTAACACTTTGAAAGTCGTGTGTTGCTGACGTGTACCTCTAAAAGATGCAAATGATTGGGTGCTTATCCTCAGCTGTAATTGCAGACAAGGGTGAAATATGTTCACTTACAAGGTAGAATGTATGGTAGGATGGTACTCTGTAAATTATCTTTCTCTGTACATGTAGAGAGAGCGTGGGCTTCACACACTGTTGTCACCTATCGATACACCTGTTGATGTTCTAGTCTGCACTGAGGTGTCCTTTAGAGATGTTTGATATCAAAGAAACAATAATGTTTCTTAGGAGATATTAAATGACAGCGTTGTAGATCATACTCCTAGGGGGTTTTCACTCACATCTCCAGTGTCATAGACTTCACAAAAAATGTATTCATTTAGTTGTGTGTCATAACTTGGCTTATGGTAGTGCTAGATTAAAAAATAACATCGATTACTAGTAGATAAAGACAGCATTTACTTCCTCTCACACTATGCCATTAAGGCCTCTATTGCCCAGAAATCCAAGGAAGTCTGATCCCCACTCAGACATCCGCACATCTTTTAGAGAGGTAACACAGTTCTAAGGATCCTTTCTGCCCTGTGAAGTGAAAAAGGATTTAAAATGGCGTGAGGTTCTAACTGCAAGGTGAAGGTTCAGACCATTCAAGTCACTGTTTCAGCACCGTGAGAGGTTGTCCAACAAATTTTGGCAGGGAAAAGTTGCCACTGTAGATTTACCAGTTGTTCATGTAGCTTTGTAGCCTTGTTTCTGTCAGCAGCTGTATCAAGTGCTCTAGAGGAATCGTCTGGAAGCTGACCTTGTATACTTAATGTACACTATATGTGTGTATGCATTTATTTATTTATCTATTTATTTAATACACACACATGCAGATATGTATATAGAAATCTCAATGGAGAATTTTTACTCACATCCTAGGCAGTTAGCAACTGCCATATGCTCTCTCTAATGTGACTGTGAATAATACAAATGTTTCTAATCTTTCTAATATCTTTTGCCAGACACAAAACAAATAACGTTTTTCAGGTTGCCTTGTAAAAGAAAAGAGAGTTAAACCCTTTGGCTGAAAGATGTATCAAACCAAATATATGTAGTAGGTTCTTAAATGAAATTGAGTAGGGGAAACGGCAAGCATAGTTACTCTGTGGTGCTCAACTCTATGTTAGTGTAAACAGGAGTTTGGTTTTGGTGGTTTTTTTCCCCCGTTTGATCCTTAGATTTGTCCTTTGTTTGTCACATTGTGTTAATTTTGTAGTTAGCATTCCTGGAAAAAGAGTGGAATGTACAGAATTTGGATTCCATCACCAGAAAACTACAGGTCAAGGAAGTCATTCCTTGATCAAAGCTGTGAATATCTGTGTGGATATGAAAAAAAAAAAAAAAAAAAAAAAGGTTTATCAGAACCAGTCTGATGCAAAAAATAGTTACCAACAGCTGCAGGGACAGATTTTCACATGGCATTTAGTACAGAACATCCATGTTCCATTTGAAACATCATCCAATTGGAAGTGGCCTACTTGAAGATGACCTAACATGGTGTTTTTCTTCCAAATTTGATGACACTCCCCGTTTCTGAGTTTCAAGCTTTGACTTTTAGGGGCAGGGAGGAATATGGCTAAAAAAGTCCCAATTTTTAAAAAACTGAATCCATATTGGTTTTGTGTTTATCACCAACTCCGCATTTCACCAAGAACATTTTGATGTAAGAAGGTCCATTCAGAGAACAGGCAAAGGGGCTCCAAATCTCAGCCAGGTGTGGAATAGCAAAAAATTAGTGTCTAGATGACTTGAGACATTCTTACTGTTATGAACGTCCTGTGGTTCAAGACTCAGATCTACATCTGTCATAGAATGCAGCACTATATTCGTATTTATATATGATTTTACTCATGCTAATTGGGTAAACCAGGAATCTGGAATACAAAGGGAATAAGAATCTGGCAGTGTGACATCTGAAAGTTGGGTTAACACAGGAACACATGGATGTACAAAAGTGCCTGCCAGCTTTCATTTTCTCATTATTTCAGTCTGTTGTCAGTAACAGAAATTCCCTGACTTGGGATTTATGGACACACACTCGGGAACGGTTCTTCACCACTTAATGCTTCTCTCAGCTCACCTCTAGGATGGGCATCTCCTGTATGCCTAGGAGAGGAAGGACTTATCCTTTGAAGAGAGCTAGCAGACTCATCTAGTTTTGCCTCTTGCAATTGTTAACCTGTCCCAGTTCTGTTTTACACAGAGAAAAATCACAAGGCAGTTGCCACAGAGCATATGGCGCATTTAAATGGGACCTGCCAAGGCTTTGGTATGTAAGAAGTCCCCTTTTATTGGAGATGTATAAATGTTCGTGGTCGATACAATGACTAAGATATGTTACAGAGTGCATGTCAGGGGTAAAATGCTGATGTACCTTAATGGTTTTGCCACCTTTCCCTGGTGTCCCAACAATTTGCCCTAGATAGAAAGGTGATTCCACGCTGGCCCTATCGCCCCTGTCTGTACTGGGAGTTTGCACACACAGAGCAATGTTTGACTAATAATTCTAATTTATAAACCATCAACAATCCTAAAAACAGATTAGCCAGCAAGGACTTTTTGTGACAAATACCATGGCACTTTTCCATGCCGAACCACATAAAAGGACTCTGGGTCAGAAAAATGCATTCATTTAGGATCAAGTCTAGCAGAAGTCCCACGATTGCCAGTGGAACAAGAATAACACCCCTGTTGCCAGACTTTTTCTAGGCAGTGGGTGGCCATGGAGAGAGTGCTGTCCCTTCCCCCACCAACAGAGTCTCTGCGTTACAAGTTGATTTCTGTTGAAGTCCAGCAACTACCCAGGCTCAGCATAGCTGGCTATCAGCCTGCACTTGCATTCCTGCCTTGACTGCGGGGGCTCTGACAGCAAAGGTAACCGTGATGGTTAACTTCACTCCTGGTATGGCAAAAGTCTGCTGGAAAACCTTAACAACTTTGGAAACCCATGCTGAGGTTCGTGACCAAAGCACACAGGGAGCTCTGAGCCACCTCTGTCACCTCCCTGATGCTGCAGAGCTGTGTGCTCAGGTCTCAAGTCTAAGTGATTTATTTGTGCCAGAAGTTACCCTGACTTATTCAGCAAGCCAGAGCTCTTACAAAACGTGAGCATCCAGGTTCCTCTGAGCCATTGTGGTGATGGGTGCGGCCTCTTTTCTTTGAGCACAGACCTGGACCCAGGTGAGGGGAGCTACTTACAACCTATAGAGAGCCACAAACTCCCAAGCAAACTACCTTACTCCGTAAGATCAGTGCAAAGCAGGCAGAGCAAGGCTAAGGACTTGAGAAACTCATTGATCCTCTCTGGAAATCAGAGTTTCAGATACCTAGAGCAAATGATCAGAAAGCTGATGTACTTGGCCCATCTGTTGGGTTCACCAGCCTGAACTTACATTCTTCTAATCAGAATGCTGTTTTCCAGCCCAACAGAGCTTTCTTATCAAGCAGACATTTTTAGAAAAAAAACACAAGCAAACAAAACAACCAACACAACAACTGAATAACTGAAATAGAAATGTAATTTTGGAAGGTGATGAAAGTTAAGAAGATGGGAAGGGACCAAAGGCATAAAATATTAGATTTGCCAGGTCCAATATTTACTTCCTCTAGTTCCAGAGCTATATGATGGGTGGATGAAGGAAAATGAGCCTTATTTATAGTAGATTTATGTAAATACAGAAGAGCTTTTCCAGGACCTACATTCACCAAATATGAAAACTGTAGTAAATTATTACAGTAAAAATGTCAGAAGCTTCCCTGAAATCAACAAAGAAAAAATCCTCGGTTCTTGAAACCCAGCTACACATCCCCATCTCATATGCTAATAACCTTACCTTCTGCTGAGACCCACATCCACAAAGGCATGGGATGAGCGTAGCAGCATATCCTGAATATCAACACCCCTGGATGTTTTACTTTAAAGGGGAAATGTAAGGCCCACTCCCATGTCTTTTGGTGCCAACTTCTGTCTTTTACAGGTATATTCATAAAGCACACACTGCAGTTCAGTGGCAACTTTTCAGTCGAGCTAATTCAGACTTTTGCCAGCAGGATTGGTCCCAACCGTCCCTTCCTGCGTTTGCTATCGTGTGCCAGCATCAGCATTTGGCTGATAGAACACACGCTGCCCCAAGGACAGGGTACAGGCAACAGAGAACTGATCCAGCTGGAAGCTTAACTTCTTGTTGTTGTTGTAGAGTGATTGAAGAGCTGTATCTCATAATCCAATATTTAACTCACTTTCTTCACTGGTACCACCCTTTTTAGAAATGCACTAAGTAAAAAAATAACATTTGTTTACATAAGTCCAGTTCAGACTTACTGGATAAATACTAAGGGCAGTGAAGACTGCATCTGATTCATACGGATGCACGGATGGGTTGTCCAGAAGAAGCTGAAAGCAATTAAGATTTGCCCTATGGTGAGTTCCCCATGCAAGCACAGTTCTCAGCTATCACTGGTGCTCCATCCTCTTTCCCACGTTGGTCCTGGTGTAAGAGATACTTTTGGTTAGGCTTGGCACTTTTGTAGGTATGCTGCATTACGATCCACCTACACTCAGGTGACATTTGCTGTGGGCTAGTGAGAGAAAGGGGAGGAGGAAAGAAGGGAGAAAAATGCCATGAACAGAAGCTGCAGGAGCTCGGATGAAAAGATCATCCACCAAGTTCTGTGTCCCAGATCTGCTGCCTGACTCACAAAGCTTCACACAACCCCTTGAGAGTCTTCCCTGCTGAGCTGAGCTGTCTTCCTGCTTACCTTTGATCAGCAGTAGTGCATTAACTTGTGTGTATTGCAGTATTCTTATTTTGTGCCTCGCTAACACAAGGATGTGAAAGATGTGGGCTGTGTTCACGTGTCCTCTCACATTCCTTTCAGAAGAATGTAGAAAAATCAGAACGCAGCCAGAAGTCTCAATCTAGTTTGATTTTTCTCTTTGTTACCACTATCTAGGAGATGCGATTTGTAGGGTATTGTAGACCAAAGTTTATAGCACTGCATTTAACTGCACCTTTCACACAGCTCATAAAACAGATTTCCAATAGCTGTAATTTTAAATTTGTCTCCTTGGATGCAGTGGAAAATGTGACTTTCATGCTTTTCTGTATGTTTACAGCATCATAAATAACACACAAATCTGAAGTGTTTTAAGTACATCAATATGCTATTTTAAACAAAGTAGTGAAAATATGTAGCTTATAGCGTCCAGTTGTTTTTACTTCTTTCAAGGGTAAGGTTTCTCCTGCCTGCCTAGTTTTTAGCTTTGCGTAACTTTAAAAATTATTTATATGCTGCACCTCAAAGTGAAAGGGGTTCAAAGTTAGATGAAACCTAAGAAGAAAGCAAGCATGAAAAAAAGCCTGGATGGTATTCCTACTTACTGCAGGTTTCAGGATTTATAGACTTTCAAGAGACTTTTCACCAAAATGTCAATCTCTGATCGGTTTAATAAGCAAGATCTTATGAAATCTTTTGACAAAACGATCTTTGAGTTGATATTTAACATGGGAGTAACTTCTTGGTGCACCAGGAAGGCTTTCTGTTAGGTAGTACTGTTTGATTATAGTCAGTCTCCATAATTGCAGATGTATGTTTATTAAACTGGACCAGTTCAACACTTTTATAAAATGAATAAAGGGTTGCTTAAAAAACCCTTCTTCTTATTTAGCATTATATTAGTATGATGCATTATATAAATAGCTGGTAGAGTGTATAAACTTGATGGTTGTTAGATTTAACTACTGATCTGATAAAAAAAATTATCAGCAAATTTCCATCTTTTAGAGGTTAAAAGCTGGATCCATTTTCTCCGAGGAATGGCTGTGCTGTAGCATAACTTTCTAAGCATTTCTGAGTCTCTCCACATGCGAGAGGACTTGGGGCGTTTTGTCATAAGCATCACTTATAGAAATAGAAAGTCCTGAATGCATTAAAAGGTGGTGTGGTCTCTTAGTCAAAAAAGGCAACTGATGTTCTTGAACGTTCTGCTTCAGTGAACCCTTCACACGCCACACATGGAACCAGTAAAGGAGCACTGTTTCTTGCTTGAAATGGGCCATGCTGTTTCGTTTGAAACAACATGTGTTTCTGCTGGGTGTTCTGTGGTTCTGTCTCAACAACATTACTCAGAGCTCAAATACAGCAGGTATCAGCCAAGGAACTCTCAAATATCAGAGGGAGGAATAAATCATATTTTCAAGAGACACCCATCCCTTTCAAATAGATACACAGCTATACATCTGAGGCATATCGCGCTTGACAGAAATAGTTTACTCTTCTCGCTCTTCCAAAAGTCGAGGTGCCAAAGGACTTCCAGTAACAACTTAGATGAAAGTCACAGGAGAGGGTTTGAGGCTTGTCTGTATTGCTGAAGATCATAAAACCAGTGCTTTTCCCCGTGTCTGTACCACTGGTGACCTCTAGTGCCCAGGAATGAGAACAGGTAGTCAGAGTTTCTCCAAAGCATTTCTTCTCGAGAGTGTGAAATGCAGCAGCGTCCTTTTCTTCAATGCTGAAGGTTCTGACGTCGGCTTTCGGTTTGCAATATTTTAAGTGCAAAGTAATAGTAGAGAAACTTAGCGTCTTAGAGGAAGCAAAAAGATTTATGCTAATTGTAAGACTACAGAAATTTGCTTTTTTTTGTAGAAATGAATACTGTGCAAGAGTATTCACGTTTGGATCATCTGTTTCAGGCATTTTTCATGTTATCACTGTGTGAAGGAACCGAGCCTACGTGGGAAATGTGATGCTTCAGCCAGTGCAGACTACAGTGCAGCGGCTCAAATGGCCTCCAAGCTATGCATGAGGCTTAAACAGGTACCGTTCTTATTAGCCAGTTGGAATTTAGCTGAGAAAATGGAATGCCTAAGGACCCACTCAAAGGCCACAGTGGTTCAGAGCTGGAGATTTTAGTTAGACATGAGATCAGGCTGTTGTCTCCTATGGGAAGGCAGAAAGACAGGAAAATGTGTCTCGTGTATTTGCTTCATAACAATATTGTTGAATGGAGATCAAACTGCAAGGCAGTTCTCGGCGCCACAGCTATCCTGTCGTCTGTGGAAGCACTGGGCAGTTACGAAGGTCCAGGCACTCTGTGTCCCTTAGGCAAAGTGCCTCGGTAGATCTAACATCTAAAGGATGTACGGGTACCGCCCTTGGAGTGGACCTCTGTACATCACTCAGACTTCAAGTAACGAGAAATTTCCTTTGGCTGATGTTAACTGGGTGATGTGCACCTAACAGATAATTCATGTTCATTAGTGTTAACAGAAGGGTGTTAAACTACGCTCTGAGCATACTTGAGAGAAGTACTAGAAAATGATATAGAAAGGATTGAATAACTGAATGTATGCGTTAATACTTTGTAGATATGTATTGTAGTAGAAACAAGATAAGGTACAGACATTATGCTTACAGCAGGGCTGGGAATCTCAGATCTTTCCTTCCAAGACTGTACCCTAACCAATAGCAAGAGTTTTGCTCTCGCATCCTGCCCACCATTCTTGAGGACCTTGCTGCACTGTAATCCTATTTTAAAAGAAAGAAGGACTCACAGTAGTCTCCTTGGTGGTGGTAAAGAACACTGGCAATGTAGGCTTGAGTCTTCTGAAACTGGTAAAGGAATTCAATCTCTGAGTGCTCTGAAATGTGATCTGTTACGGAAGAGGTGGGCAGTTGCCCTCTTGATTGATTATGATTTAAAAGAGAAGGATCCTGAGATGGATTCTTAATTGAAAATCCTGGATGGATGAATGAAGGCATCTTCATGCAGCACTGTGTCAAGTCTCTAAGCTTCAGAGAGGCTCAGTGTTGCAGTGTTGCAGACAGCCATTGCCGTTGCAGAATGAACATTTCCTGCGAGATGGTAGCGTGCGGGCGACCATGCAGCCTCTGTAGGTTGCCCCTCCATCTTGCCTTCATGTCACTCATCACCACACTGACACTTTCTCCAGAGATCAGATGTCTAAAGCTCTTTCAATTGTTTATTGGGTCTGCCCTGAGAGGGCTAATGGCCTAGGGTTAAAGAACTTCAGCATTACAGTTGCTGAACTTCTCTTGAGTGAAAGCACGTGTTTGAATGTGTGAGAGAGTGAAAAAGAGACTCTGGGAAGACAAAGAAAGAAAAGGAGATGCGTACAGAAGCTAGTCTTCCCTGTGGCAAATCCACTTACACATAGAGAGGCATAAGTGCAATCTTAAAATCTGTGTGTTGGGTGGCAAAGCCAATTACATGACTTCATTCCTGATGTAATTTGATGACTATGGGCAGTGAACACAAGCCACCTAGCTACAACCTTTTAAGCTTTCTGCAGCTTATATAAGAAGTTAACAGGACAGTAAATTACAGTAGCTGACTGTATACAAAATGCAGCAAAACTTTAGCATGGGAAAGCTTTTTTATTTTAATAAAGGTTTAGGAAACAGCTTGAAAATTAATTCAAACACGAGAAGAATATTCTTAAGGTAAACATTTTTATCCTTCCATCAGGTTGGCTGTCTAGCAGTGGTCCTCTGAGGAAAGTGTGTAAGATGGTAGCGATGCAGAGCGCTGCACACGTTGCTGGAGGAACACGAGAGGCACGCTTTTGGAAGCAGTACAGGGGTACAACTTTGTACCAGCATGGTATTGATTCAAGTGTAACAGAAAGGGAGGTGCATTGCCGTGGTTAGCCCCTTTGCCCCTCAGAGCCTGTTCATGTTCCCTGCTTATAACACACAATTTGCCTGTCATGCCTGACGTAACCCAGCGAAGATGAAACCTGCGTCAGTCCCCATTTTCAGGAGAGTCTGTGAAAAAGCAAATTTGGGGATTATTGATCTGTCACAATAGATTCTCTTGCTTGTTCTTACAGCAGTTTATTACTAGGCTTCACCTAGGAGCTTGATTCAGTTTCCCATCATGTGTGGTGACACTTGGTGTGTCTTACAGTACCCTAACACTCTAGAAGGCACGTATCTGCCCTATGTCCCATGTCATACCTAGTAGCCATATACAGCTGTATCTGAAGCTTGGGAACTTAGTTTGAGGGATAAGTCACTGTTATAAATTGAAAAAAAAAAAAAAGATACACAGAAAAATAGTACTCGGGTAGTAAATGTGCACTACTGGTGTTTGAAAGAAAGGCAAAGCACTGCTCTGGTGGGAGCATCACTGTTGAAGCACATGAAGGCTGGGGGTACCTTAGACCTATTCTGACAACAGCAGCCTGTTTGGAGGATTCAGAGGGGATGTTTCCTGACTTTACGATTGTGTTAGTGACTCAGTCATCCATAGCCTGAGCCAGAATGAGAGTGAAAATCACAAGACTCATTACAAGTGTAAAGATATAAGATCTACTCATTCTAGAACTTTTCTTTTATATATTTTCAGCTGAAATCCAGTTTTCTTCCAAGTGCAGTTTGACAAAAAAGCAAGTAAAAAGGAATCATTTTAGGGGACATAGAAAATGGATCAGTCAGCATTCTCATCCAGCACAAAAATTTGGTTTCTAAGTAAGTCTGTTCAAACTTACTTCAGTAAACCACTGGTTAGCAGAAGGAGCACGTTGTGGATTCTAATTCCTGCTCTGCTTCTCTATGGCTCAGAGCAATACAGAACCAGTGCTGGCCTCTGAAGGCCTGGGTGAGCATGAGGACCATTTTTGCAGGGGATATCTGTCACTTTTTATTCTTCTGAATAATTAAGTGTACCTGAAAATCTGAAACAAAAGTTTTCAGGCCATCAAGAGCTATGTAGGCTCACTAAACCTTGTTTTTATTATTCTATTTCGCTTATGCAATTGAGAAGAGCAAATCAGGCACAAATGCCCAATTTTTAATAGGTTACATTTAAGAACGTTGCAGCCATCAGAAAAAAAAAATGAAATGCTTTACTCTCTAAACATTCCTCCTAAACATCTGGGAAATCTTAGCTTAAAAATAGTGCAGCAGGCACAATGGAAAATCCTTGAGAGTGATGACAGCTCTGATTTCACATGTATTTATAATCCTGCACTTCATTTATTTTCTTGGGATTTCTGAATTTGACAGAGACAGATATCTGAAAATAACTGACATGCTAGATGTCAGCCTCTCCTTAAAATGTGTGGTCAATAGATCAAGAGAGCTAAAACACAAGGGGCTCAATGTTATTCTCCGTTACAAAATGCAGAAAGGATGAAGCATTTTATAGTTCCTGAGTGAAATGCTCGTTTGTGAAAAAATAAATAGCTGACAGTCTCTCACTTCAGCAACTTGTATATGATGCTGAATTCAAACTACTACCTGCAGTCTGTGAATGAAGGATTATGCCACTGTAAAACAAACATGGAAGCACGAAAATGAGAGCTGTTGCTGTAGGAGGCAAACTTTCACCTGGTTTAGGGGTTAGTTTTTCTCCAGGCCTGTGAAAGATCCTCAATAAATGGCATCATTTTGTGGAATAACTTTGAGGGAATTTAATTCAATATGCAGATCAGTCTGCTCTATTCCTGTAGGTTATGGACAATCCATATTCTTAGCAGGTAGGAGAAACAGGACAGACCTAAATGAAACTAAATGTGCTTTGAGACAGAAATTTTGCATTATACATGTCTGCAGTTTCTAGTATAAAGAGGACAGTTTCTTCAAATTAAACAACATTTGGTGCCCTAGTACAGACAGCTGGGACAATGAGTTAATGTAAAAGGCCAACATATTACTTCTCATTCAAAAGGCGAAGATAATAAGATGAACTTTGAAGTCCTCCAAAAATGAGGTGGAAGACAGCAGTGATTTCCGCTTCCTGCCCACAAAACTGAGACTTCTTGTGTGGTGTCAGTAGTT
Source organism: Coracias cyanogaster (assembly GCA_033124195.1). Taxonomy (NCBI): domain Eukaryota; kingdom Metazoa; phylum Chordata; class Aves; order Coraciiformes; family Coraciidae; genus Coracias; species Coracias cyanogaster. The sequence continues at coordinate 7,877 of JAVSBS010025279.1, read as the reverse complement.
ATGCCACGGTAAGCAGGAAGAAGAATGAACTACTTACCTCCACTTCCTATAGCCACTAGGCACTGCATAAATTTTTGAGAGAGAACCTACCAGTAAGTTGCTGTAGATCAGACTAAGCAAAATTTCTTCCACATGTGACAACCACGTTGTTCATTAAATACCAAGATTCAAGAAGTCAGCTCCGTTCCGTTATCTCAGTTGTGGCTGATGGCATTGTGTAACAAGAGTACCATACAAGTCAGCAACAAATGGCAACTAGCTCTGTGAAGACCTGCAAAAGAGGAATCCTGGCAGCTCGTTCCTCAGGGGGCAAGTCCTGCTTCCTCTGGGGTCTGAAGCTGAGAAAAATTCAGCAGGGATATCCCTGGAGCTCCTCCTCAGCTTCGCTTGGAAAAAGAACCATAAGTGTGGGTGTACGTGTATATAAGTATGAGGACCAGAAAAAGAGCCCAGTAAACTGCAATGTGTGTGACTTAATCTGCAGCACCAATGATTTTGAGTCACCGTATAGGAAATATCTTGTTACAAAGGTCTTTTGGTTTAGGAGGTTTGCCACTTATTATTTTATAAGTAAATAGAAGCCATCTTGTGAGTAGATCATTAAATGTAATAGTTTCTAATTTAATGGTTATTATTTTTCCCAGTCATAATTTTCTGTTCATTACAATCTGCTACTTTGCATCATTCACAGCTCCCAGCCACACAGAATAGTGTAGACGTGAAAATCAATGTGTGTGATACATAATGCAAAAACTACTACTTACAGTCAGGTGGTACTTGAGAGGTTTCTAAATGTATGGAGGGTTCTGCACTATTGAAAATAGTAGCAATTAAATTCTGTAATTAGAATCTAACCTGCTATGTGAGATGCAAAGCACTTCTGGTAACACTGAGTCATGTGAGTGCTTCCTAGCAAATTCTTGTTTTAAATTAACTTTAAGAAGTCTGTTTAGAAGATTGAAAGAATCACACATTGGGGTTTTTTTGACATAACATAGCATTATCATGAGGTACAGGGAATATAAGAGAGGTTTTTTTCAACTTACAGCTTGGACTTTCTTATTGGCAGTATTAGTCTGCAAAAATCCAGAATTTCAGAACTTCAGGACCCGTCTGGATGCGTCCTGCTTGGCCGGGGGGTTGGTTCTATGGTCCTGCTTGGCCGGGGGGTTGGACTTGATGATCTCCAGAGGTCCCTTCCAACCCCTCACATTCTATGATTCAGGTTGTATGGTTTTTAAATGCTGGAACAAGCAGTTTTGCGTGTTACTCTGAGAAGATAATTTCATACTATTCTCCAGTACTTGTTGCCAACTACATTCATTACCAAAGACAGTTGATTTTCTACAGCGTCTAGAAGCCAGCTTCCTTGTGCACAAATTTGGACACAAGCTTGCTTTCCTATAGAGCTAGAAGTTTTCATTTCATGTTAAGTAGAATTGCTTCTGTAGGCTAACAGGCTGTAGAAAGAGAAGGAGCAGGTTTTATAGCAGTAAGCTACTCTGCTTCATTGCTTTTTGTTGTTTATGGCAGTACTCTTACCTTTTACAGTCGAGTTCCTGAGGGGCAGTAGCTAGTGCAGCTCCACTGATGTTAATGGGTGATCTTTTCCTCCAGGGCAGGATTGCACATGCTGGCAGTATGTCAACCACCGCTGATAACTCATTACCGATGATCAATGTGCTTATGTGTAGAGTTGTTAGGTGTACCGATTTTAAGTTCTTCCTCGCATTACCTTGGCTCAATTGTACCTAGTGGCCTGCATTCACCTGAGTCTCAGGGTGCTAAGATTTTGATGCCACCATGAGTGAGGTCTGGTTTTTTTGGTTAATTAATTCTCTGTTGCCTCTATCTATATTTGCTATCACTTCAAGAATCTTGAGGTGCCTATATTTGAGTGTGTGAGGACAAGAAAATGACTGCGAATGAGAATATGGAGTTGAAAAGGATTGGGGAAGGGTCCCTGATACTTAGACAAGTTACTAGAGAGAACCGCGCTGACCAAATGCTTATTAATTTTTTTAGTTTCGGCAAAGTTGTTTACAGGTGGCTTTTTAAATTTTCTGCCCCACTTCCACTTTGTTTCTTGAATTACTGTTGTTTGACATAGAGTGCATCTATTGCTGCTGTAGCTGCACCTCAAGTTAGAAGACTGGATTCACTCTGGCATTCTTGCTAGCAATGGCAGTGACAGCAGATTTCAGAAATGCAAGATATGGCAACCACAGTAGAGAGACTGACAAGTGTGAAGATTAAGAGTATCCTATAGAGAATATGGGCTCCAAGAGAGATGGGGGAACATCAAGATCATAAAATCACACTAGAAGCAAAATTCATCTGTTCTCCAGTCAATAAGCAGTCAGTGATGTTTCCACTGACATCTTGGCCATTCATTGGCTTTTTTTTTTTGCATGTAACGTACCTAGGAACTCTAAAAAACCTAGCTGTGGGGCTACCTGTCATCAGGCCACTTATGAACCTGACTTCAGGGCATTCCCATATCCAAAAGAATCCACAGGTATGTCTGTCATGAAGTGGCAAATTCTGGGTGTGCAGCTGTCTAGGCGGGCAAAAATGTAATGGTTTTGTATCAGAAATTTGTCAGAACCAGCCCCAAAATGATTTCAAAATCAAAGCATGCTCACAAAAATACATCGTAGGGTTTTTTTCCCGAGCAAATTCTAGCAGGAGCAAACAAAGCAAATATCAATACTTGGGAGAGGAGCTAATAGGGAAAGGACCTGTACCTGTGCCATAACATCTAATTGGTTGCTACAGAGTATGAGGAGAAATGAAGATACAGGAGCCACCAACTGTATAATTACCTGGCCATCTAACTGCCACTTTTTATTAGAAACTGAACTTTCCAAAGCCAGTGTGTAAGAGTTCCCTCTTTCATAACACTGTGTAGAACTGTGATCATTCAGTAAAGTGTAGGTGATCTAGTAGGCATGATGTTTATGGGGTACAAATTTAGCAGTGATCCTAAGGTATTGAATGTATTTCTCCTTTAAACCTTTGATCTCTGTAAAGAGGTGGAAGTGTCTCCCCTATATTCACTGCTTCACCCCCAGTCCTTCCTTCTGAAAGTGCTTGCGTGACGGGCAGTAATTTAGGAAAGGTCATGAAATAATAGGAATCAGTACTCCCTGGTAAGTCAGGTCATCTAGATGAGGAATCTCTCCTAAAAAGGAGGTCTGGGGTTTCTGGTACCTTTTTACATTGGAAAGAGATTTTGTCAATACGGAGACATTTCTATTAGAGAAGAGTGGGCTTGAGGGCTTTACACTTTAAGCCAGGGGAAACAGAAGCACCATCAATACAAAGCTGACCTTTATAGGTTACAGAGCTCCTCCGTGGTCCAAAGGAAGCTTTCTGTTGTGTTTCATTGCAAATGAGCATCCCACATATTTTATATACCCTCTTTCTCTCCTGTAGGTAAGTGCAATCAGTATTTGTACCTTTTCCCTCACAGTGTTTACTGAGTGTCTGAAGGTAGAAAAGGTAGGCAGAATGGACAGCTTTCAGACAGTTAACTAGATGGTCAGCCTTCAGGCAAAAGAGACCAGTCTTTCCTGGGATCTGTCTGAATTGGCGGACAGGCTTTGACACTTCAGAAATTCACAATGCCTTTTTGGGGGCTCTCCTGCTGAATCACCCCATTCCATAGGCCATGGAAGGAGCTGTGTTTCTCCACTTGTGTAATGAATTTGAGGACTTGAAAAGAAAGTTTCACTCCTTGAAAGAAAAAGGATGCATAATGCAAGTGGTTTCTTGTGCTGGTTAGCAATAGACTTGGAAGGGAGAAGACTGTGTCAGCGTTTCTTACAGCAAAGGTCTGCTATGACCTGATAAAGAAATGCTCAGCAGAGAACATAAGGTGCGTGCACTGACAAAAAGCTGTTAATGTCACATTGCTGCAACTGTTAACGCTGTTTTGTGGAGCAGAGATGTCTATCCAAATGTCTGAACTCCTCTTTGCTTGGTTTTAGTACGGCAGTTTATTCATACAGCAAGACTGTAAACAGTTGTGGGGTTTTTCGATAATATTTGGTGAGACAGCAAATTGTCACTCCTGAAAGGCTAACTGGTGTGTTTCTCATGTGTGGAGGTTCTCGGCTGAGGAACATCCAGTAAAAATCCTACTGACAGGACACCCTCCTAACAGTGAGTTGCAGTACAGCGTGTGAGTCCATGGAGACACCAGTATTCCATGTTGTACTAGCGTATATTCCAAAAGAAATAGTCTCGGCAGAGAAAGAGGGTGAGATTTTTGACAGTGGGATGATCGTTTGCCAAGCAAACTCCTTTAGCTTGACAAATTTATTTCTTTTTTATTCAAATTGTCAGTAGTTAACTCAGCATCTGTTGTATGCCCTTGGATGCAATGTCAGACCACCTGGAACACTGACCAAGAATTCCGAGGTGCACTTGGGAAGCAGCTATGGAAGGCATAATAGTGTTTCTGTAAATGATCCTAAATAACTAGGTATGGGACTAATCATTACACTTTACAGGCTGGCAATTATTTTCCTTTGAATACTTATTTTTATGGTGCACTAAATATTTAGGAACATACCAACTAGTGGTTGCCTTTTGTGATCAACAGGTGCTCCACTTGCCTGTGTCCAGGCTTTTCCATCTATGAAAGGATAGGTTTTCCATGCTTACAAAGAGCTTTGAGATCTACACAAACCCTCTGTGGGTGTGACATATGAGAATGTCCTCATCAAACTAGAGTATTTTAGTAAGTGTGCAGTTCACAACTTGTTTGTTAGCTGTTGCTTTCGACATTTTTGTGCTCCCTGCACGTTTCACTTGATAGCCAGTAAATTCTTTTCAGTCCATCCAAAGCTCCTGGAGCTATCTCAGCCTATATGGCACCTAAGCCCTTGTAACAGCTGTTTCAGGAAGCAGGCTGATTCAGCCAACAAGCAGCTCAGGAAGTGATAAGTGCAGGAGGGGAAGGCTTTGGAGGTCTCTTGCCTCAGAGGGTATTGACCACAGCTGCTTTGCTGCAGGGACAGCGACCTGGGCGTTTTTTGGGTTTGTTTTCTGGCAGTTTTGCCCTTTCCAGATAAAAAAGGAAAAAATGAAGATGTATAAGATGATACCTATGCTCATTCTGTTGTTTACAGGTGAGTGAACATTTCTTTGTATTTGTATTCTCAGCTATTACTTTCTCTTCAAAATTTGTAATTACTTTTTGAAGATATTCCTAAGTATATTCTAAATGTTGATTCATGTGACTTGATCTATAAATCTCTATACAATCACTGAAGGTGTTTTTTCTCTGTATTATTATATTGTACCACATGAGTGATTAGTTACAGCTCTGTGAGTCAGGTATAACTCACTTAAAAAGCATACAATTATTTTGCCATGCAAATATCTGCAGCACCCCTAATAGAACTTAAAGAAAAGCCAGGTTGTTGTATTTTAAAGAAATCCCTTGCAGGTACAGAAAGACACATGTGTCAATAAAATGTAAGACTTCCTTCAACATTAGTCATTTTAGATTCATTAATGAATGACAGAAATAAATGTTAATATCAATATTCTAACAATCAGTAGTAGAACCAGAGAAATGACAACAAATACAGCTCACCCTTTTTTTTTTTTTTTTTTTGGCGGCACTGCTAGTTACAGGTACAATGGCAGTATCTCGGGGATGCTACAGAGAAAGCAAAAAAGTGAATTATTTCAGGCCATTTAAGAATAAGAACTAGGTCTTTCCAGAAAGACTTTGTAAATTCACGGAGTAGTAGTGAGAAGGGGTTGTATCTCACTCCGCAAGCTTCATAAACTTCTTCCCAGATGCACCATTTGCATTATTAGGACTGGCAGGACCCCAGTCCCTTATATGGTTTCTGTCTAATTAAAATGTTTCATACTCAAAATATGTGACTGGATAGGATATGACAAAGACTCCTTATGTAATTTCTGTCTAATATTAGACAAGAATGAAAGGATTTTCTATTCAGCAGTTCGAATTTGTGACTGTCTTGGTTTCATAGATTTTTACTAGAGTATTTTTTCCTTGTGAAAAAGAAAAAAAAATAGGCTTAAACCAGTGGGAAGACATAAGGCACTTTCTTCTTTACACCTCTATCCTACTAAAGGCAGGAACAGAGAGAAAATTTAAGAAGGGGCTAAAAGGTAGAGGGGGTTGGCTAATGGACCTTCTTATCATGAATGTACATGTGCTCTCGAGCACAAGCGTGGCTGAGAATTTATGCCATCCCTCTTCAAAGGAGTTCATGGAGATATGTATATCATCACTGAGCAACTTAAATCCGTTGCTAACAAACACAGCATATTTTCAGGGAGAGGCAGCATCTGCCCTCAGGTACCGTTCATTTTTATTGCAACATTGTGGGTGCCTGTTTGCTCCGTTCCAGAGAAGCTGTAGATGTTACATCTAGAGATGATGGTATAATTCTAGGAAGAACTTTATAGATAACAAGATCTCAGGGGAGACCAGAATTACACAAGATGTTTGGTGGTGTTAATTTTTTTAACATGCTTGCCTGGGAATCTCATGTGGCCTGGCTTTGTCCCTCCTAGCTGTTTCAGTCAGTGACTTCCCACGTGGAAGCTCCTGGAACTTCACTGACTAAACTTGCTTCTATAGAAGAGGGGTTGTTTTTGTTTTTCATGTCACAACTGAAACTGTGTAAAAAAACTGTCTGTGTAAGGTTCCAATAACTTAACAAAGGGTATAGTTTTCCTCTCTTCCTGTCATTCAGAAAAAGTTCAGGGAAAGTATCTTTCAGCCCTCCCCAAATTTTTTCATTAATTTGAAGTTGAGGAATGTGAAAGAAAGGGTGTTTTCATTTGTTAACTCAAGCAAGCTAATGAGTGTCAACACCTGTATTAATGTGATTGCTTCCATCTGAGAAGCATATAAGGCACGAGGAAAAGTGAGAACGAGGATTAATACTAATAAACATCTCAGGTGAATTTAGCTGCTCTCTCCTATTGAGCTCCATCAAAGCAAGTGAAAATGGTTTTGCTAATTTTCAGAGTGCCCAAGTCTAGTAAAGCCTATAGCTCTGCTGCTATTCCTTTATGGATTTCATTTTCTTACTCCAAAGCAAGGAAACAATATCTAAGAAGACTATCTGCAAACGTATTTTTTTAAAGCTGAGTAAACACTGTTGCTAAAAACCAGTCTTTTATAGAAAAGTCAGGTGGAGGGAAACATTCCCAACACAAAACAGCAGGCAGGATTGTCCAAGTGATGAGCATTTCAAAGCAGGATTTTATAACTGAAATTATCAAATAACTCTTTAATAATAAGTGGTATGGCATACTCCATCAATATATATGTATACTTTTTAATTTTTTTTTTTTCAATTTCAGGATATCTTTGTAACAGCATGGATGCTGCTCCAGTCAGCACATCATTATCACCACAAGACAGTTTCTTCACTTCCAGAGCCATAGAAGCTACTGAATTAGAACCAATATCACACTGGACTACTCATGTTCCTGAATTAGAAACACCATCAGACAGGAATAATGTTCCAGGTCTGCTTATTAATTTGTTGCTTCCTCCAAATCCTGGTTTGGTTCTTCTGTCAGTGTGCACACCCTAGTCTTGTGAATACACTGTTCCATTTTCCCACTGTTGTTTTCCACCCATTGACTTTCTATGCAAAAGCATTTTAAAAAAAATTGCAAACACAAACCGATTTAGCAGCAATATAACCCTTTGATTGATTGAAACATAGAATCATAGAATGTATTGGGTTGGAAGGAACCTCTAAAGGCCATCTAGTCCAGCCTCCCTACAATAAGCAGGGACATCTCTACCTAGGTCAGGTTGCTCAGAGCCCCATCAAGCCTGACCTTGAATGACTCCAGGGATGGGG